>JALLPB010000008.1:0-43832 GCA_036939975.1 Cyclostephanos tholiformis | reverse complement strand
TTAAACTGGGTAACATGCTAATTTTTATAGATCAAATTTTGCCTCTTGTGAGGTTCCCCATTCGTGGCCAAAGAATGGATGAACAGCTGTCCCCATTGAGTTGGACACTAATCATTTTGTCAATGAATGCCACCCCACTTTGTCGAGTGTATGATTGGCATCATCTTGGTCCTTTGTGATGCGCTCCTTGGTGAGTCAGTCATCCACCTTCCCTGACATTGTTGCATTGCGACGCCATCCAGTAGTAATGACCTACGGTCCTTGCTCCCGCCTTAATCGTTCTTTATCCCTAACTGATGATGACGCCAACATGAGCGCCACCCCACCGCCCTCTTCTGGCCGCACAAACCACGAGCTATCCCAACGGAAGGCTGCGCTTGATCAGGTGCTCATCAAAGCTGTCAATTTGTCTTTAGCTGCTCCCGGATGCAACACCGTCATCACCACCGACATGCCAGTCCATGTCCTGAACCCACCCCTCCCCCTCGAAATTGTCGTCGTCTGATCCATCCCCCTCGACTCGTGCCCCGTCGATTTCCAACCCCCCATCCTCATATCCTGTCAAGCTTTGGGCTGTCACCCCTCTTCCTTGACACCAACCCTCCCATCCCTCCTCTTACTTGAGAAAAGTGAAGTACACTTTGCTGAATGGGACATCCCTAAGTATCACCGGGACAAGTCCCTTGTACAGGCTGGATGGGCCGGACGTTTGCAGGAAGAGTCGTAATTCTTCGAGGACGCCTTGGCGGCGGGGGAGCTGGCGGCCTGCCTGGCCCGCATGAGTCCAGTGGGGCTTGGATTGATCGAGTGTTTTTCATTATGATAGTCAAAAGAGGAAATGTGGGGGGGGGGTGGACTTTGTAAGTAAGTGATGATAATATACACCGAAAGAATGTTTGAAGCCAGAGGCTATCTGTTTGTTGCCACTCAGCAGTCCTAAGTACGAAGAAGAAAGAACAAGAGAAGCGAGTGTGCATTTGGAATCAATGGGTAAATAATTGTTCCATCCCCTCTCCCGATCCCTGATCGGCAATCTAAGATGCTTCCGGGTGGGTTTGGGGGTTTTTAAGAATTCTACTGAAAAACGCCATCAAGAGGATGCGATCAATCGGGCAACAAAATGCTCTCTTGTGAGAGCAGGTTGGTCCGTTTTGCTTTTAGGTCTGTGCACGCTCAAGTTTGGTGGCTTTGCAAGTTTTTGGAATCGATTTTTACTGTACTGCACTCCCAAAATTACCCCAAAATTCAACTGCCCATTTATAGTTGGGCCCTGCCAAAAAAATTGTTCAACTCTGAGTGGCCTGTCACACATGCAAAAAAATAGCATCCTCTTGTGCCTCCTCACATCCACCTCCAAATAAACGAAGAAAGCAAAATGGAAAGAATCACACGATGAAAGCAAAAAAAAATATGTCAGCATCTAATTTTTATTGTAAATACTAGCTTAATACTTTTGCATAACTAGGAAATGTTGCCATTTCCCGACATAAAAATGCGCGGGAATGGCCAGGCAAGAAATGATGTTGGTGTCATGACATTGCCCTGTTGGCCAAATTTGGATGACTTTGTCGAGCATCCACAACATGTTGGCAAAATGTTGGTGACAAGCGCAACTAAGGGACTGGGGGGATTAAAACTTGTTGTGAACACGGCATTATCACCCATGATGGAAGTGCGGGTGTTTATGATGTGCCAGTCGATAGATACTCCATCAACGCTCCAGTGGGTACCTTTGTCCCCCTTCCTGAGAAGTTGGCGGAAGTCCGCAAGAAGGTTGAAGATGGACTGTTTGATGCCAAGAAAGCCCCAAGAATCTCTTACAGCAAGGTCCACCAAGGACAGATTCATGCAAACAGTCCTGTGAAGAAAGCAAGGGGATGTGGCTGCAAGAAGGGGAAGTGCATGGCCAATTGTGGATGCAGGAGGAACAAACTCAGCTGCCACAGTGGGTGTGCATGCAATGGTAACTGCAGAGGATGAGGCAAGGTATGGTGTCAAAAAACTTGGAGGGATTGATGGTGAAGAAGTTAGGATTGTTTGCAGGGATTAGTCAAGAAGTTAGGTTTGTTTGCAGGGATTGTGTTAGAATTATTTTATCAAGATTGTTTAGGATTGTTTGCGCCCCTTGTTTAGGATTGTTTGGAACAAATAAAGATATCAATACTTAGGAATTTACACGGTGACTTCAAATTACTTGATGATAATACAAAATAGGATGTCAATTGAACATAAAATCTCCTCTTTCTTTGCAGCAATATACGATATTAAGGTGATTGCTCTCATGTAACTTCGAATATACCCATTTTTTCACAATGTAATATCAAATATGGGAACTTCCGTAAAATGCATATTCGATATTAGATGGTAGGAGTAACCTGTAACTTCAAAGTTGCGGGTCTTGTCACCATCTAGTATCGAATATGAAAAATGCTGCAAATCTTATATTTGATATTAGATGACTACAGTATATCGTAACTTCGAAGTTAGATAGTGGAGGGCCATCTAATAACGAATATGACCCTTACAAAATGACTACATTTCCCATAACATCGAAATTACGTTCGTGAATGAACCTGTAACTTCAAAGTTACGACAGAGCTATGTATGTAATGTCGAAGTTACCGATATTCGATATTAGCTTGTACAGTTCCTACATTCTGCCTTAACCCCTGACATTGAGCTCCCATGTGTAGCTTTTTCAAGTAGAATGCAAAGTTAGTAGGTGGATAACATATGCCTGGCTTGTGGAGGAATTGCACCTCAGTAAATCCGTAGCCTGCAAAGCATTCCCCCTTTTCTCAATCAATCCCCTTTGAAAATTCCTACAGTGGCAAAGCCCCCCTATCTCCTTGTTGGTCAGCCTACTGGGTCACTATAGCAACCCTAAGCTACCATTCCTTAGGGCAAGGTAACAATTCTCAAAAATGACCCAATCAAGAAAATTAAGGAATGCTTAGAGTCAGACTTGACAAGAGGATAAAAATGGTACCCCATTTTCCAAAATCAGCCAAAAACTTGTGAAGTTAGTGCCAATCTGCTTAGTTGCATTAAGTTTGAATTTTTTTCATGTTTTGCTGCTTCACCATGAACGCCAACCCCATGGCAGTAAGTATGTGCAACCATATGGCACAGGCATCTGCCCACCATGCATGCACAGAGGATGGTGACTTGAAACATCCTCATCCACCAAGTATTGGTGGAAATATTTGGTCAGATAGGAGTTGAGGCATGTGTGCCTAGATAAAAATGCTAGTAAAAATGGGTTAAAATGCAATCAAATAAATCAACCATGGTGGCCAGCATAAAAGTATGGTACAACCACCATCATTTAAATATCTACATAGACTAATTCGGGGGCACTGCACACTGTGATGCCCTCAAAAATGGGGCAGGGGGTTGCTGTGGGTCTTATTATCACTTTTAGCATGCTGGAATTGGTGTCTCTATATTGACCCTGACCAAGAAGGAGATAGGCTTGTTGGTACATCATAACTAACAATAACACTCCTTTCTATCCCCTTCACCAAATGCAGGAAATTAAATTAGGGGTGCGCTAATTCAAATCACAGAATGTTCCGAAAATGGCTGACAATTCATGCAAGGTTACAACCCCACAAATAAAATATTATGGCAAAGATAATACATATGGTACATCCGGTCACAATTGAAAAAAATGAGCCAGCAAGCTCCAAACAAGCTCCCAACAAGGTCCCAACGAGTTCAGTGCAGATTTCATCATTTTTGACGTAGGAATAGTATAAAAAGCTAGCTCTGCATTCTCGTATGTAGAGAGCATATGATAACCATACAACTCACTCCTTTCCACCATAAAATCCCCTCCTCCCTCCCCCAACTTTGATGGCACTGTTCTTGGCAGGGGTACTTCTGGTGACATCGATTCTTAGCATCCGTGACCCCCCCTGACCTCCCTCAACATCCTGTGGCACCTGCGCCGCTCCCCCCCTCTGTCGACAGCTGCATGACCCCCTTGACCACCCCTTCCATCGTCAAAAAGCCGTGCCACCACGCATTCATCATGCTGGGCCGCTTAGCCATTGCAAGAAGACATCCTGCAAACTACTAACTTTTGTCATCATCATCGTTGATGATTTCAATGACAATGATGACGACGATGACTCAATGATTGATATCATCATCTTCTTCATCGTCATCATCACGGAGCCACTGCCCATTGCAAAATCGATGCAAGACCAAACATCGGTAACGAGTCAACCAACTGGAGGGGAGGCAGGATGGGCAATACAATGGGAAATACCGTGGAAAAGAAGGCCGGTGCGATGGGAGTGGGAGGGCATGGAAACTGCACCGCCACGATGCTCACATCCCGGGGCATGGCATTATTCATTTCAATGGGGGGGGGGGGGCGGGCAATATGTGGAATTCTTGCTCAGTAGGAGCGCCGATCATTCCCATAAGACGGCAAGCTGTGGTAGCACGTTGGATTTGTTTCTTTGTGAAACCTTCATAATTTTGACCAACTGTTTGGATAGGAGATGTAAAGGCGAGATCAGCATCATTGACAAGGATGTAGGCAGCTTCAGGATTGTCACGAATGTTGATAGCATGAAGGCCTTTTGAAGTGGGGGAGAACTCGAGGACACCAGCCTTTGTGAAAACCTTAAAGACGCCGCCGCGGTCCGTGCTGTCGTAGGTGACCTTGAATTTCTGGCTGAGTTGGTAGAGAGAGAGAACATTGGCGATGCCCCTGGAGTCAAAGTAGACCAGTGTATCACCAAAATCAGCAATTTGGGTAGTCTCCAGGGTCCCTTTGTTGCAATGCACCCGGATAGGTCGTGCAGCCTGGTGGATATTCTCAACAAGGTTGGGTTGGGAAAAGAGATGGACAGTGGACTGACTGTCAAGAAGGATGAGATCGGAGTCAATGGGACGGGGAACAGAGGGAGCAGACGGCTGCGCAAGGACAACATTCCCCGGCAACTCAAGAGGCTAATTGAACTGAGCGAGGATAAGAACACTGTCCTCCCTGCTGGAGGCAGAGGCGTCATCAGGATTGGCAGCCATGGCATGGATTTGCTCAGGCGGGTGCTTTCAAGGACAGATGGCAGAGACATGTCCACGTTGACCGCAATTCCTGCACACCACCGTAGTTATTTTTGCCGCTGCGTGAGCCGGAACTGGTGGAAGAAGTGCTCTTGGTAGAGGAGGGTTGCAGCTTGGGCAGGGACTTCTTGTCGGAGTCTTGGGCAAAAACCAGGGGCTCATCCTCTTGTTCTTGCTTGGGTTTGCGAGGGTGCTGGTTTCTGCGAGGTTGGCAGATGGGGGTGGAGTCAACACAACGATTCATTATCGTAACACACTGGTCAATAGACTTGGGGTAGAGGTCGTTGCCAAATCCATACTGATTTGCGAGCTCATTGCGAAGGGGACCATAACGGTCACGATTAGCGCCGCTGAGCATCAGGGCGGCTAAGAACTCGTCATGGACAGATTTGTGCGTGGCCGCTAATTCGGTCTTGGAGGGAGCAGTGACATTGGAGCATAATCCAGCCAGGTGCATTTCTTGTAGTTTCTGTGCAACAAAAGTTGGGGTGATGCCGATGGTGCCAGAGCCACCATAGGTTTCAATGGTCTTGTTGTGCACGACAAACTCGCGGTGGTAGGTGCTGTTGTCCATGCCGTCGTGCTGGAAGAAGGTGAGCAACTTTTTTTGCGATGCCACCATGGCCATGACGCTCTGCATTTTTGAGTCATAGGAACAACAGAGCCCCTGTATCAACTTGAGGAGCCCGATAGGATCCTTGCTGGCTTCAACGGTGGGGAAGGCAGAGGATACCTCAAGGTCATTCTTGAGGTTCGTCGAACATTGATTGTAGATATGGATGTATGCTTTAGGCATACTCTCGTTGTACACCTTCAGTTTGTTGGACTGTTCAGTGTAGGTCTTCTTCCACTTGTATTCCTCCCATGTTGTAAGGGGTACTGCTTTGTTGGTGGTGGGATCGATTTGGAGGGTGGGTTCTTCTTCGATGGTAATCGTCACATCTTGCATTTTTAGGATCGTGGCCGACACCTCCGCGCTGTATGTCGTGTGGAGGTAGTTTGCTATGGCCTTGAGGGAGCGCTGAAAATTTGCGGCATCTACCTGGCCCGTGTTGTCGAAGATGGCATTGTCAGGCGGATCCTTGCTGCGTGTGGGAAATCCGGCCGAGGCATGTTGTCCTCCCCCGCCGCCGCCCGCGGCGCCGTGCCAGCGGTTGCGTCCGCGGCCATGTCCTCCTCCGCCATGCCGGTTTTGTTGGCCTGCATCCCCCGCTGCCAGGATCTTCTCGGGCTGTTGTTCCTCCTTCTTTATGTTCCCCATCCTATTTTGTGGATGAAATGAACGATACCCCGATGATGAGGATAGCTACGACGAAAGGGGGGAACCTTGAGTCCGTGCATGAACGCCCGTCCTGGGCATGATGACGACGATGGTGACGTAGGCAGGGACGGAGATGAGCACTGCACAGACAGGCTCCGTTTTTATTTCGAATTTCATTCGACGGTGGGCAAATGCCCCGTAATCTAATCAATATGTTGAGGCGATAGCGATTATATCTAATCGATAGCCGATCTGACATTGGAAATCGAGATATTGATTAGATCATGAGCTATGGCTCTCTACTAACTAAAGGAGGCGATGTGGAGAGGCGATGCGGAAATAAGGCATCTCTCCAGCTCACATTCTTTGAGGGCACGCATCTGAAGCCCCGGTACACTTGTACCAGGAGACTGTGTCTCAACAATAATTGTGACCAGAGGCGTAATAATCTCGCAGCGATTTCGTGTCTGCCCCCCCCCCCCCCCCCCCCCCCCCCCCAAGTAGAACTTTTTTGGTACTGGCACCATCCATCATGACGGCACCATAATATCATGGAAACGCCCTGTCCTCCCCTCTACGCCGAACCCACGCACGAAACGACGTTGATATTTTACAATTCGTCCCACGTGCGCCATATCAACGATTGGTTCGTATGCGTCCGGACCCCGTATTGCAATGCGCCGTCCTTCCTGGGGTATAACCCCCCCGGCGTTGGCCGGCTTTGGGAGATGGGATGGCACATGCTCGACGGTCCCTTCCCGTGCAATCCATCGTTGGGAACGAGCGTCGGGGGGGATGATGATGATGGCGTCGTCGACGACGTCGACCTCCTTCCGATCGGGGAATACGTTCCTCCACCACGCCCACCACCGACGTCCTCGCCGACGCCACGATCCCAGCATCCATCGAGCGTATCGGGCATCGTTTGGTACGATAGCAACGGCGACGGTCGTATCAATACCGTACGAAACGCCCTCACCGATACCGATCGGGACGCGTCGATGCACGAGAGTCGGGGCGGTGCGGGATTCGGCAACGTCGTGCTGACATTGCGCTCGTGCGAGACGAACGATCCGATCGCATCGACGAGGACGTTCCCGCGTTCGTACGGCGACGACTACGACGACGACGGCGGCGTCGTCTTGATCGACGGGACGCACGTCGAATCGAACATCGACGGATCCGTCGGTGGGATGGGGGGGGAGGGCGAGGAGGAGGACGAGGAGGACGACGACGAGATCGGTAACAACGTTTACGACATCGACCATGACGTCGACGACGATGGTGGTAAATCGGGATATTACGCCTTCCGTTTATTGCCATTTCATTTGCCGGGGGAGTATTACGTCGCGTTCGAATGTCCGATGGGGTACAGGATCACGGGGGGTAACGGGGAGGAGTGGGAGGTATACAGGAACGACATGTACGACAAGGTCCGACCGGTCATGATCGCGCCTTGGTTGGCGGGGGGGGGGGGGGGGGGGGGGACGTCGACGACGGGAATGCGACGACGACGACGATTACGACGACGACTGCGACTAATGCGACGAATGGCGCGGTCGGTCCGATAAATCACTCCGGTCGATACGCCATGTCGCGATGCTTCTACTTCCCCCGATCGTCCCCCACGATGATAACGGGCGTCGACGTCGGACTGTACAAGGACGATCGCCGGCCGCTGCGTCCGCATCAGTACGCCTCGCCCATCGTGATTGTGAAATTCTACGCCGAGGTCGCCGAGGAGAATGGCGGGAACGGGGTGGGGGGCGGTACGGGACGACGAAATCTGCAGCAGGTCGGTGGATCCTTCGGCGTCGACTCCCTCGAATGTCGAAGGTACGAGAAGATGAAGGCCGAGGGCATTTTCGTCGTTGATATTTGGGGATGCGAGGAGCAGGGACCGTCCGAGGACATCGTGAACCTCGAGGAACTGTCTATGACCGAGGCGGACCTGATCGCATCGTTCTTTAGAGAATTCTTGGATTCGCGCATCGATAGGGTGTGGACCATTGAGGTCGTTTCGCTGGCGTATCAGGAAATCAGGGCGATAGATGGCAATGGTGCGGGCGGGGGGGGGGCGGCCAGGAGGTTGATCGATTCCTCCTCCCCGCCATCTCGAATACCAGACGAGCGGGCACTCGCGAACAGGGAGGTTGCCGAATTATTGCTTGGATTTCGAGTGCGTGCGGAATATTCATACGATCAAGGCGGTATGGACCTGTCGGAGAACATCATTGACGCCGTGCGTGGTGGTGCCGATTTCTTCCTTAGCGAATTGAAGAAGAGGGTCCCCACCTATGCCCATATCTCGTTTGCAGGTGCCGTGGATGTACGTGCGATATTGCAACCCCCAAACGCTGGTTTCCCGATCGCGAATGCGACTGGCATAGGCAGCAATGATACCCAGAATAATGTCGAGGCACCTCCCCCGGAAACGTCGATTTCTCAAATTGGCACGGCTATAGGGGTATCTTTTGTTGTTCTTTTGGTTAGTATTGTTGCTATTGTCGTTGGACTGTTCATATTCAGGCGTCGAAAAAACGAGAGCAAGGATGGCATTAACAGTAGAAAGGCCACCATGGCAATTGCAAATAGAGAATACTCAAGCGACAATGATGACGACGGAGACGACCTGTCGAGTAGGTTCTTCAGTGACTCCAGTAAATTTGATCACAAAGCCCGACTGATGGAACTTCAAGCATACGAAAGATCAAGACATTACCCGGTAGGCAGGGACAAAAACGGCAACAGTTTCAACGGCCGCAAAAGTGGAGCCGATCCGATTAGTAAGCGGGGTGCTTCTCGAAAAACAAGGATTCCCAGCGGCACGCATAGCCGGGAATCTTATAATTACCCAGGAAGCGTTACTGAAAAATATGCATCACAATCGAGTAGCTCAATTAGAGGCGACAGCGTTGGCGAGAGCTACTTAAGCAATGGTGCATCTCGCAAATTAAGGCCCTCCACTGGGTCCAGTGGCAGGTTCGGTCGGTTCGGTCGGGAATCTTTGAACTCTCATGGAAGCACTGCAGAAAGTTACGGAACGCATTCGAGAAGCTCCGCCCATATCGGGGGTCACTACAGGTATACATCTGAAGCTACGAGAAGTAATCCCAGTCTTGGAAGTGGCGAGTATCGCAAATCAAGGATATCTACGGGGTCTCGCGCAAGTTATAGCCCAAAAAGCGCTGCGGAAAGTTACAGAACACAATCAAGAGGCTCCGTTGAAAGCAGAGGAGTCAACACACACGGCGACGAATTCGACGCTATGAGAAGTAATCCGAGTCTCGGAAGTGGTGTTTCTCGCAAGTCTAGGAGAAGCTCCGTTGAAATCAGAATGCCTTCCGATGCAACATCTAGACAATTCGCATCCTCTGCCGGGTCAAGTCGAAGGTCGATGATGTCCAGTGGCAGCGCGTTTAGAGAGGCTGAAGAGAACAGCGAAATCAGGGGCGTTAATGCATACGGCGATGAATCCGAAGGTACAAGAAGCGGTCATTGTCTCGGAAATGGTATATCTCACAGCTCTAAGAATTCAATGCCTTCCGATGCAACCTCTAGACAGTTCGCATCCTCTGCCGGATCAAGTCGAAGATCGATGATGTACAGTGGCAGCGCGTATAGAGAGCCTGAACTGAATAGTGAATCCAGCAGCCATCGAGGCAGAATAATTACAAAAATAACATAGCAACGACGTGGATGGCCAAGGAGACTATTGCGAAGATTTTGTATAAAAGGTTGTGATATATTTTCATTCTCAGTGATCACATTAAAAAGCATGTAGATCATGTCTACAAAAAATAAACTATAATAATATTGAGTCAGTTCCAAGCAAGGAGTGATTTTACCTTAATCCCCGGCATCTCGTTCATTAATTTCCACATCCACATCGAACATTGTCTGTGCGATCTGAGAAAATCGCTCATCGGCCGTGTTATCCCCTTGGGAGAATCGATCATCTTGAGTCTGAGAGAATCGGTCACCTTGAGAGCATGGTATCTGGGTGGGTGCTTCGTCAGTAAACTTAATGCTGACCTGAGAAAAGCGCTCATCTTGTGAGTACTCATCATAATTCCCGATCTGAGATTCCAGCAGAGTGAGTGTCTCTTGAGTCTTGTCATCTACAGTGAGGACTTGACTCTTATTGGATAGATTTTTCCCATTGGCATAATCGTCATTTAGATTCACATCGACGAATGCATTTCCATTGACCTCGTCGAGATCGAACTGCTGATCCACGACGGCAACATTCAATTCATTTTCTTTCGTCATTGGTTCGTCGACGGAATATTCATTACCGTTTGCTTCGAGGGCAGTAGCTTCAATACCAACATCTCCCGCAGCGATGGGCGCGGCTGTTGACGCATCGCAGTCTTCCCCCTCTCCCTTATCAAGAGGCAATTCTGCTGAGATGTGAGCATTGGTGATATTGATGTCATTCTCGACATTTGCGGTGAAGGTTGCATCTGTCTCCACGTCATCGTCCTCCCGAACCATCCCGGCGCTCGTATCTTCAAAGACGTGGAGAGACGAGTCAACATCATCCTCGAAAGCTTGTGCAGACGAAATAGTTTCGACTGTAGACCTGGTATAAGGATTGGCCATGATCGGCACCGCCGCCGGTGGAGTATCCTCGTCGTTCGAAACTGCGAATCCCAACCTTGGCGCCACGCTCGACCTTTCCCCCCCTCCCGACGAGACCCCGTAGAATTCGTCGTCCTCCGCCGGACGCTGCGACGCCCTCAACCCGTGCTCGAGCTCATTCAATATCCTGGCAGCCTTTTCCTCGCCATATATTCCCGTTAAATACTCCTTGCGGAATTCATCCCGCATAAGCTGGAGGTAATCCTTGACATCCTTCTTCGAGCCCAAATCCTCGATCTTGAGGAAGGCATCCTCCGCGGCGAGGGACGGCGCTAGCTCGCGAGCGAAGTCGCGATATGCCCCCATGAGCGATCGGGAGTACCTCGCCGCGGCATTGATCTGGGACGCGACGTTCATCTTGCGAGCCAGCTCGTTCGACTTGACGCCCGCGCCCCGTGCCACCCTCGACGACTCCTGACGGTACCTGGCGACCCGGGACGGGAACGACCGACGCACGAATATCAGCCCCCTCGCGCCCTTGAGATCCGACGGTTGGAGCGTCGGACGTTGGACCTTCCTCGGTCGGACAGTCTCCTCGAATTCTTTCGCCGCGGCCGCGTCCTCCTCGGTGAGGGCGGTGTTGGTTTGTGTCCTGGGGCCGCGTTTGCGATTCGGACCACCGCCGTCGGAGTCGGCGGCCTCGCCGTATTGCTCGGAGAGACGGCGTTCTTCCTCTTCCTCCTCGGAATCGAGATCATCATCGTCGTAACGGCTGTAATGAGATGCAGCGGGACGGTTGGCGGTGGCGTAGGACGACATGGTTGCCTTGGATATTAGAGTGGTAGGTAAGTGACGATTATTAGTGATTCGTCATTTCATATTTACTATTTTACATACCTTAGAGCGAGAGTATTTTTTATCAACACTTATTAGGCATGTGCTAATAATCAAGATATCTTCGAAGGATATTGTTCCACCTAATTATGATTAGCAATTTGTCATCTCCTTACCCCCTCAAATTTACTTCGCTTAATCCTAGCAACGATTCATATTTGGCGCGACACAACTTTACTTTTTTAGTTCATCGTCGCCCTGTGGGGAAAAATTCACAGAAGAATAATATTTCCCCCAGGAGAAACAAAACTGAAGAGATTTTGTCTGCAATATTATAGGTAATAAAATTTTAGGACCTAGGTAATATATTAAATCAAGCAACACCATGCGGCCTCTATTTTTCACAATCAATACCATCCTCTTCATCGCCTTCGACCATGCCGCGCTCCTAGCCCTACCATTCGCCGTGACATCCTCCTCTTTTCTCGTCATGGCCGTCGACCGGTCCAAATTTCGCACCTGTCAACAAACGTCGTTCTGTCGTCGACATCGTCATGGGAGGAGCAAGCGATTGTACGACTACAGGGTGGTGGGGGAGAGCGTGCGGATCCATGGGGGGGGGGATAGCGCCATCGCCGCCGATGATGGCGCGGCGATCGCTACGAGCATTGTAAGCGATGGGGGCATACTCTCCAAATTATCACGGAGGCTGATTCTCGGGGGGGGGGGTAAGCAGCACGATGGCGTCTCCACGGCGGGGACTGGGGGGGGGGTGGGACGGGATCCGTACGTTCGGGGACCGACGCCAATCCTCACGGCCAAGCTCGTCAACGTCGCGCCATTCACCTCCACGGCCCTGACCGCGCGCGCGTACGGTGACGGGAAGTGCGCCAACTCCGGCGGGGGCGGTAATTTCGCGGAGGAATTGAATTTGGCCGTGCACCTGCACGAGGACGGCGTGGCGCGCGTACGCATCACCGAGGTTCTCGAGGGTGGAACTGTTAGATCCGCCCCGCGTTGGACGTCGGACGAATTGGTATTGAACGATAAGGAACTGGTCTCGACGAGGGGGGAGGACGTGCGTGTTATGTCCGCGAATCCGTCGATTCAACAACAGCTATCGTCGCTGGGACTGGAAATATTATCCAACGAGGCAGTGGAGGATGCGATATCGTCATTGAACGGACGCGCCAACGTGGAAAATCAATCGAAGGAAAATTTCATAGTTCTTTCTTACGGACAATCTGGAGAGAAGCAATGGCACCTTATGTTGCAACTCGACCCGTTCCAGGTGTATTTCTTTCGTGGCAACGACAACGATGTGCCACCAATGATTATTGCAGGAACTGGCGGGTTGACGCACTTTGAAATTCGACGCAACAAGAATTGTTCTGGAGGGGATGAGGTGGGGATCGGCAAACGCAAGCTCAGTGACTTCGATGTCGACCTTGGGGACGATGCAGCCGACAATGACGAAGATGTGGAAGGTCGTCACGGGGGAAAGAAAGTTGTAGGGTACTGGGAAGATGGTCTTGCCATTTACGCCGATGGTACCCGCGAGGAAAGACGCGAGATAGAATCTACCCACGCTGACGATGGTACTACTGACGTGACGGTAGATGCGCACGTGGGCGAGACACAAGACCAACGTCGGCTTGACGAAGAGCATTTCGATACCAAGGACATGTGGGAGGAAAAGTTTGGCGATCACACCGACTCTAAACCGCACGGTCCAATGAGCGTTGGATTGGAATTGACATTCCCCGCATCCACACATCTTTTCGGTTTACCGGAACATGCATCTTCGACGCGGTTGAAAACAACGGCGGGGAGTGAACATTATTACTCGGAACCATATCGCTTGTACAACCTCGACGTGTTTGAGTACGAGTTGGACGAGACCATGGCATTGTATGGTCACATTCCTTTGGTAGTATCTCAATCGATGCGCACGGGCACTGCGGGTGCATTTTGGTTCAATCCAACTGAAACATTTGTCGACGTTGAGGAGGCGGCAGGTTCGTCAAAGACTCATTTCATGAGTGAATCGGGAATAGTTGATCTCTTCCTGCTCCCCGGGCCCGACCCAGCGGCTATGTATGAGCAATATGGCCGTATTACGGGTCGAATGTCTCTTCCACCGATTTTTGCCTTGGGATACCACCAATGCCGATGGAATTACCGCGACGAAGCCGACGTTTATCATGTTCATTCCAAGTTTGAGGAGCTAGATTACCCCTACGATGTGCTTTGGTTGGATATTGAACACACTGATGGCAAGCGTTATTTTACGTGGGATGATAAGGCGTTTCCCAATCCAGTGGAAATGCAGAAGAAATTGGGTGGTCATGGTCGACGAATGGTGACCATTATCGACCCACACATAAAGCGAGATAATAATTATTACATCCATAAGGAGGCAACTTCATTGGGCCTGTATATCAACGATAAGAACGGCAACAATGATTTTGATGGATGGTGCTGGCCAGGGAGTTCGTCGTATCTTGATTTCACCTCGGAGAAGGTTCGAAGTTGGTGGGGGGAGCAATTTGGATATGACAAGTATAAGGGATCGACTCCCGAGTTGTTCACGTGGAACGACATGAACGAGCCAAGCGTGTTTAACGGACCTGAGGTTTCCATGCAAAAAGATCTTTTAAACTTGAACAAAATTGAGCATCGTGAATGGCACAATCTTTACGGCATGCTCTTTCATCGTTCTACGTCTGAAGGGCTCATCAAGAGGAATGAGGGAGGCAATGTTCGTCCTTTTGTTCTTTCCCGATCATTCTTTGCTGGAAGTCAACGATATGGTGCTATCTGGACGGGAGACAACGAGGCCAAATGGTCGCACTTGGAGATCGCCGCCCCCATGCTCCTCGGACTAAATGTCGGTGCACTCTCGTTTGTTGGAGCCGATGTTGGCGGGTTCTTCGGAAATACTGATGCCGAGCTCATGACGCGTTGGATGCAGGCAGGGGCTTACCAGCCCTTTTTTAGGGGTCATGCTCATCATGATGCTAAGAGACGGGAGCCTTGGATGTTTGGCGACGAGACAATGGTACGTCTTCGTCGAGCGGCCATGGCTCGTTATGCGCTTCTTCCGTACTGGTACACGGTATTCTGGCAAGCTAGCGTAACTGGCATGCCAGTTATGAGGTAAGTGGAGGCCGGAGGAGATATTGCGCAAGCATGGAAGGTGCATTGTTTCAGGCATAGTCTAATTATGAATCTTTTCTTTGTTTATTTTTTCCAGGACGATGTGGATGCAATATCCCAAATTTTCCGCCCTCTATTCCATTGATGACCAATACCTGATTGGGTCTGACTTGCTTGTGAAGCCTGTCACGTCTCCTGGTGCTACGGAATCTGTGATTCAGTTCCCTTTGTCAGATTGCTGGTACGATATAGATACCATGAAACGCATGGAACTGATTGGCGATGCCAACACGGCTGTATCATTAACTGTTGAAAGTGATATTGATAAAATACCTGTCTATCAACGTGGTGGCTCTATCATTCCTCGAAAATTGCGCCTTCGCCGAAGCTCTCATCTTATGGTGAACGACCCATATACGCTCTACGTTGCGCTTGGTAAAAATTTGAAAGCGGAGGGTAAACTTTATATTGACGATGAAACTACTTTTGACCACGAAAAAAGGCAAGCTTTTGGAGTTGCTTCATTCCACTCCAGTTGGGACGACAATATCGCAATTCAGAACTCTGTCTATATTGGGAATGGCGATTTGATGGATGCTAAGGTTGTGAACAGCAGGATTGTGGAAAGAATTGTTGTGATGGGTGTACCCAATGAACCCCGTGAAATTCGACTGAAGTCTGATGATTCTCACGTAGAGTTTCAGTACGATGATTCGTCCAAAGTAATTGTCATCCGCAAACCAGGTCTCTCCGCGCTCGAGGACTTCATCTTGTATCTGGTAAAATGATGCGTTTTCATTGTGAAAGCGCGCAGAAAAATATCTTACTTCTAATCAGGTACAATCCCCATACAGATTTATTGGAGCCTTGAAGTGAAAGATCACGTGGGAAACTACCATAGTAAAAAAGTATTTGATGATAACGTTTCTCTAGTATTTATGACAGAGAATCTGGGTGCTAAGCACATAACAAGCAACTAGCTAATCACCACCTTCGCCACCTAAGGAGAACTCTGCCACTGACTCCTCAACGACTACGGGTGGACTTGGGATTGATGGACGGTCGAATTGTGACCTATCTTGTGCATTGTTTGATGCTATGCCTAGCGCTAGGTAATAGTAGTCGTCCTCATTAATAGAGTAGTCAAACTCTCCATCTCCAAGAAGCTGTTGGTTTGTATTTTCAGCCTGTTTCCAGTTTTCAAACTCTTCCATAACTTCGTCTTTGATTCTGTCGATTTCTTGGTCCCAATACTCTTGGCTGATTTCTTTGTTATCGAGCTTTTCCCTTAAGAGGAATAATTGACGGTAACGACTTTGCCCATACTTCTGTTCATGCTCTTCTGCAAGCTGATAAAAACCAATGTCTCGCATCCAGTCAGCCACATCAGTGAGGGCTCCAGGTCTTTCATGGAACTCACGAACGTACTCATAATTATACCAGCTGCTAAGCTTCTCAGGCGGGCCATTGGGGCCATCTGCTATCATTCTCTCGGGGAGTCCCAGTGGAACAGTGCTTATGTGGTACAACGGATGACCAAACGTTTCAACATACAAGTGCTCCGCATTCATCTCGTCAGCATCTGGGTCTAATGGAAGTGCAATCTCAGGGAAGAACGAAAAGTCAACCATGCGAAGTAGACTCATCTTCACAGGATGATACGCCTCTAAGAAGTTCTGCAGCTGCCTCAACCGAACCACAGCACTGCCAAGCTCAAATCCTGCAAGAATTGTAGGCCATGGATGCTCATCTGGGATAATAAACTCAGTTTTGACGAATGTGTCACCCCTAATCATGAAATATGCGTACAATGCACACATGACTTTCTCAAACGGAACATCGATAAACCGCTTTGGATCGCCCCAGTCAAAACCAATCTCATCAAGTTGTGCTTTCCTCTCGGGGAGATGCTTAACCTCAAGTCCGCCCTCACGGATGCGAGAAACAATTTGTCCCAACCTCATGCCAGCGAGATGCTCTGGCCAATCATCAGTTGCCTTCGACGCCAAAGGCAACTGTTTACTTCCTCCTACGCTCTCGCTCTTCAATTCGCCCCTATTCGGCACGTCGAAGTCATCTAATTCGTCTGGGAAATCATCATTCATAGCTGCTAATTCAAAAGGAGACAGCCTCAAGCTTTCCTCTACCGGTTCAGGCACTACGAACTCATCTTCCTCAATAGTGTCGAAGTTGCCATACAAATCTTTGTAAAGAATTAACGCATCTACGACATCTTCGAACACAAAATCGCCTCCAAAATCGTCATTTCGCCAAGGAACATACTTTTCTCTCGCCCCCTTTACTACACGTTTCGTCGGGCTACAAAAATGATGTTAACAAAATGGACCAATACATGAGGGTCCACGATGACGTTCCGCGATGGCAAGAATTCGGCACACAAACACTTACGTCCATCTCTCCATAATACCTATAGACATAGCAACCTCAGCCATTTCCTCGAGGGTTTCATTGAAACTCTTTTTTCCCACATATTTGTTGTCATCCTTAAGTTGCTCAAACAAAGTATCATCGTCATCGTCTCCCTCAAACGCCCACTGTGGAGGATTGCTTTGATCACCGGTGAAGAAAGGATCCAAGCTCGAATCAAACAAAGATTTCAATTCTTTAGACTCGAACATTGTTGCTGCATCGCTGGTCTCTTCGTCATCCTCAGTACCATCAAAATCATCAAATTCGTCCATAAACTCTCCTTTTCTCTTTCTCCCACGTTTCTTCCCCTCTTCATTCGAAGGTAGATCCCAAACAAAACCCAACTCGTCCAACTCATCCTTTCGCGAAGGGTTTGCTTTGACAAACGTCCCCTGGGTTCGAATGGCATTGACCCGTGCACCCAAGTGCAAACCACGGACCTCTTCGGGCCACTCATCACCATCTTCTGGGACAGTGAAAGGCTGAGGTACGAGTAGATCTCCATAAAGCTCCTTATATACGACAAGGGCATCATATACTCTCTGATAGCGTAAATCGTTCGTCGCAGCTTTGACGTCGGGTTGAAATCCGAGCGATATCAATCTGGCCTCCGCATCAGGATGCTGCTTCAAGTACGCCTTGGTCCGTACCGTTGGCAAGATCTTGCCCAGCGGCAACCCCCTCGTGGAGTCCGGCCATGGGTCAAAGTCTGGAACGACGAAGTTCAAAGGCACGTCCAAATTTTGACCCCCCGGTTGGACTTGCTCACGGTACGTTTTGAGGGCGGCGTAAACCTGTTCAAAGGCAATGCCATCGAGTTTCTTATCGGGCGAAGGAGATCTAAGTCGCCATAGGAATCCCATGTCATCGAGTATTTTGCGACGCGTTTCATTGTTTTGCACGTACTTCCCCGTCGAGCGGATGGCCGCTACACGTTGGCCCAGTTTCATTTTCCACGCGGGCTCTGGCGAAGAGATATGTGAGATGTCATGCAGATTTTTGAAGAATGATCACGAATGAGTCAAAATTTGATATGCATAATATATAAGAACAATAAACGAATGGAGACAAAAAACGATTGCTCGTGTTCTCACCGGGCCAAGGAGCCATCCCGGGCACGATAAATCTGCTGGGAACCTTCAAATCCCCATACGCCGCCTTGTACATCTGAAACGCCGCGACTACGGTACGCCACTCATCTTCGTCCTCCACTTCGGACGGTGCATACTGGGATTGCATCTCCACATCTGAAGACTGTGCCATCTGGGGTGGTGACGATAGTCGCGGCGATATTGACGACGCGAACGGAGTGTATTCGAGATGAAATAATTTCGATCGTGATCTGTTCCCGGGGCCGGATTTACCACGGGGCGTCGACGGCGTCGATGATGAACGTGAGCGTCCTCGATATTTAGTCGATTCCACTAGACATTTTCCATGACCTGTCCGGGTCACGAACGCCGCACTGTGATTGGCACCCGCTAATAATGTAAGGGTAGCCAATACGGTCCACGTATGATGGAGATGAAGTCTGTTGCCTCGAATTTGAAGGGGATTATTTTCAGATCGAGGCATCCCGAGCTTCGGCGAGTATATCGAACCTTTAGAGCATATGGAAGAACGAACGTCAGCATCAGCATCATCTTCAGCGGTTGGGGTAGCCAACCGATTTTTCATCAGTCCGTCGGCATCGACGCCGGCGGCTCGCTTGATGCCCCCCCCCCGTCTACACGGCGTGGCCATTGTGCCGATCAGTTCCAGACGAAATGAAAGCCACTGAGGGGTGATCGCTACCAGGTCTGAGCTTGATATCTTCGCGATGCACCCACCCACACATCAAATATATCGTACACACACACACACACAAACAAGCGATCTGTGTGTCATATTTTTTTCAGTGGATGGTTGACGGTTTGATGTTGCTGAACGCCTCAATAGCTACGTAGGAATTACTAACAAATTAATTGCCCCACATTCTCCACCCGCTCCCCACTACTACGATACCCTGGCGGGCCCGCCCCCGCCCTCGTTCTGTCCGGAAAAAAAGGATTGTTTTACCTAATAGTATTTTATTTTCATCGGAGACTCCGAAAAAGTTTGCCGCGCCGCACCATGAGCGCCGCCAACGCCACCGACTCCGGCTCCTCCAGCGGAATAAACATCGACGCCATGTCCCTCGATCAGCTCAACGCCCTGAAGCAACAGCAGGAGGGACAGCTCAAGGCCTACACCGCCCAATACCACCAGCTCCGCGCCGCGTCGGCTCGCATCGCGACGGCGATGTCATCATTGTCGGCCATGCCGGTCACCGGATCGTCGGGGGAGGGACGGGAGATCATGATCCCGCTCACGGAATCACTGTACGCGCCGGGCAGGATCGTCGATCCGAGTAGGATCCTCGTGGAATTGGGCGCGGGATTCTTCGTCGAGAAGTGCGCCAGGGATGCCATGAGGGTACTGGAGAGGAAGGGGAGGTTGGTCGACGCGAACAGCGACAACGTCATGGCCGCGGTCGAGGCGAGTTCGATGAACGTGAAGGCTTGTCAGCAGGCCATGCAGGGAAAGATGTTGGAAATTCAGGCGAGGAAGCGGGGGATGGCATATAAAAATTCGATGGAGGGAAAAGAGTGAAAAATACTGGTCTCGTATGGAGTTGGAAATGCCGATGGTATGTAGGTTATCTTAGATACGCATATTGGTGGTGGTGGGGGGGAGGGGGGTGGGGGAGGACAGTACGCATCATCAATGAAAAAAAAACGTCATTTTTATAGGGTATATCTATGACTAATTCTAATAAACATATAAATGGTAAATGATCCCCCGAAATTCAGCAGCATCGGGCTGGCATAGGTCTCAGGATTTCGTTCGGAGAGATCCACAATGTCGTCAGATTTATTCATCGAGCTTATCATACCGCTGGTCGCGCCCGCCAAGCTTGACTCCGATCGGTGCGACGGCTTCACCGTGTCGAGCATTTTTCTTTCGTCAATTCCACGAACAAGTCCTCGACGCCGCCTGGCAGAATCGACACGGATCGATTCGTCGAAATTGCGATGCGTCGATATATGGATATGAATTCACGAGATATGTCGAGGCAACATGACTTACCTTCCCGTATTGGCAGAAAAACCTCCGAAAATGCAGCGCCGACGCTCCGGCGCGTACGCGTATATGCCTCCTTGGCATCCACGGCCCGATCGTGCATATCGATTTTTATTCCCCACGATGCTGATGCATATTTCGTCGACGTCGGCCGACCATTTTTGCGGATTTCCCCCGTCCACCCTCGTACGCGTTTCGAAAAGCTCGGTCGATCCATCACATCGTAAACTAATGCGGCGCCCCTGGCATCCCTGTAATATATATTATGGGACCGAGGGAATGGAAACGTTCCCGTCTCCGGCCGTGTCCCATATATGGAAAGTCGGGGGGGGGGGGCCTTCGTCCGGGAAGGGACGGGCGTATCACGATCGGATGATAAATGAATTCCTAGTTTCGCCCTCGATGATGACGTGCCCCTCGAGATGAGATGCCCGTAAGTAAGGTCGATGGACAGCTGGCATCGTACGTATTTCCGACGCACCGAAGCAATATGCTCGTCTTTCCCACCCTCCCCGCCGAAGAGGGAACCATGGAGAACGGACGGGCGGGTTGACGATAAGTGCACGGAGAACTCGGGACAGATGCGCTTCGGTCATCCGATTCCTCCTCACCTTCCCCGAGCAACACTACCTTGTAGTGGTCGATTGCTTCGTCCATCTTTTCGGGTTGTTGTCGTCCCCCTTTTTCTTTTTTTTGGGGGGGGGGGGGTGCGGAGGGGAGGATGATGGAGGACAGAGTGCTCCTATTTCGCTAGCGTACATAATTTGTTGGATACTTGTAACACTAGTGCTATTATTTGTGTGAACATGAACCAAAGCAAGAGACACGAAAAAATCACTAAGAAGTATCGTACTACCTAGATACGCCGACACGATGTCGACCATGACTGCGGCCAAGAGGAAATTCTTCCAAAGTCACGATCCCTACGTGAAATACCACCCCAGGAACAAAGTGGTGAATGATAAAGACGGAACTAGTGGCGGTGTCTTGAAGTCATCGTCATCCTCGGTATGCACGATCTTCGGATCGACTTTCAGTACTTCCTCTTCGTTCGGTAACGAGAAATACCTCATCGCGTGTACCTCGAATGGATGCATCGCCGTCTGGGATTGTCACGATTATTCCAGGAACGTCCCGGGAAGGAACTCTGGACCTTCTGAACCCATTCTCACGTTAGTATCCCGCCTGTATTTCCTTTTTTTTCCATCGTTTTGTTCCGAATGGAGCCAAATAATAACATATTAACGAACTACCCTCTTTCTCTCCCTCCCTCTCCCTCCCTCCCTCTCTCTCTCTCTCTCTCTCTCTCTCTCTCTCTGGTCATTTGCAGCGTCTCAGCTGGTGGCGGAAAGGGCAATATTATATCGTCGAGCTGTAATGTATTGTACGATTTGCAATTCGTTGAAATCAACAATGGCGATCGTCTGCTAGTAGCATCCGGTGAACCGGGCATTCTGATGTATAAATGGTCGCACTTCGAGGCGGCGATTTCGGCCGTCAGGGACGGGGATGATGATGATGCCACCGCGCACGATAAACCGAGGTGTCAAGATCCGTCGATTACGGCGATGCATCCCCCGACCTTCGGGTCGTCGATATCCCCCATTGTCACCCTCAAGCCGCATCCGTCTCCCGTCGCCCATTGTGGAGGATCGATCGAAATCAATTCCACGTGTTACAATAAGGCGGATGATACGATAGTTGGCGCCGCGGGCGATATGTTCGGATGCTATCAATGGGATGTTGCCACGGAACGGCTCTTGGGAACCTTTGCCGGCGTTAGTACTAGGTCCGATTACGGGCGTTGCGGTCACAAGGATTACCTGCACGTGGTCAAATCATTGCCGGGAACGGGGGGGGGATCGTCATATTATGTGACCGGTGGCGAGGATGGAAATATTGGTTTCTGGGATGGCAAAACGAGAGGACTAGTTGAGATGATGAACGTACAAGCTACCATGGACAAGAATAAAGATTTGGTCACCTCGAACATATATAACGGCAGGGGATTCTTGAACAGCAACTCGTCACCGACACCATCATGGAATAATATCGGATCAAACATCAGCTGGGTCTCCTCCATGGACATCAGTGATAATTGGCTGGCGGTTTGCGGCGGGTCGGAAACTTTGAATAATAACAGCATCATCACTTCGAGAACATCGGCTGGAGGGTTCCCCGGCAGCTCCGGCTTCTTGACTCTATGGCACTTACCCACGCGGACATTTGCCTCTGGGTGCATTACGCGCGAAAGTCTGAACGCTGTGGCGTATAATGATTCCTTGGGTTGTTTCGTTACTGGTGGGAACGAGTGCCGGATATCGTTTTGGGATTCTATCGCCACACTGGGACAATCCCGAGGACGCTCCTGGAGTACGCCGTCCTCAGCATATACGATTTCTGTTGATTCCGAATCCAACACCATGATCGTTGGAGGAACTGGCGCTGTACTGGATCGATTTATGGATCGCGTCAGGGTTGCACAGTTCAAATTGAACTCTTAACAAGGATACGTGTGAGCCCTGATGTGAGAATCTTTCGCAGCTACTCCATATCGAATAGGTCACATATGACTCCGAGTAAGGACTGCGTGTATCATTGTGATCCCAGAGTTACCGTCCTGCCATACTTGTTGGTATACTTGCTTAAACTAATATTAATTTTGTTTGGTTATGATCTTTTCGAAATGGGTAAGAAGGTTCGCACTATATCCAGAGAGAGATGAGCTCTAGAGAAAAGAAAGGTTGAGCCCAAGGGAGGAGAAAGTCAAGTTCATTCGGTCTTCTTAAACTCTTTATTTGTGCTAGGACGTGTTTTTTTACTGTCCAGATTTGCTATTAAACGCGCGCTGATAATCAGCTCCGAAATGCAAGGTTCATCAATGAGGTCGAAATCATTTACTTTACATCGACTCAGTGCCGCCGTTATCTCTATCCAGCGTTGTATTTTTCGATTTAACTGCAGCTGCATCTACCCCTTGAAACGTCATATCCGGTGTGATTATCATACAGGAATATATCCCACCACGATCATCGCGAACGATGTGAAAAACATGGCGGGCGGGATTCCCACCGGACCATTTCCACCCGTTGTTTTGAATCATGGTCAGAACAACCGCCCAAAGCGGACCACACTTTGCGATGATAGATCGAGGCCCGTCGAATCGTACAGCCGCAGGTACTCCATCGCCGAAGTGGCAGGAATAAAACAAACAGCACGATACCGAAGCATAAGAACAACAGAGTTATTGTCTCGGAGGGTAGTAGTCGAGCGAGCGAAAGAACCAACAACGCCATCGAAATGATGATCCGAATCGGTGTGCCAGTAACGTCGCGCGTCCCTCCCAACAATATCCTCGCTCGGTCCCCATTCCCCCAGAAGGGGGGGGCCCCGGACGCAATAACTGAATACGTCCCCGAAAGAAACCGAGGCATGCCGACGTGTTCGGCCCCGTCGTCGTCGCCCGACTTCAGGGAGCATTTGGACGAGGACGTGCCCGTCGGTGCGAGGAGATCGCCGTACTTGCGCTCGATACGGCATTCCCCGGTCGTCACCGGCAGTCGAAGTCGTCGTCGTCGTCGTCGTCGTCGTCGTCTTCAACATTGTCCCCCCCCCCCCCCCCCCCCCCGAGGAGGAATTCCCGTCGTCGCCATGAGCGTCCTCCGACGTATCCGTGCCCAAACGCCGCGACGGTATCAGCCGACCTCCTCCCGATTACGACGACCGAATGGCGATTAGCCACCACAACCCAACGCGCGACCATGCCCGCGAATCGACACGATCGGTAGGGGCGACCGACTGATATTGCCATTTAAGCCTCTTTTTGGACATCACCGAGAAGGCGACAATGTTCCGACATCGCACGCAATAACAGGTGGCGATGGACACATCGGACAACCCCCCCGCCGAAGGAAATAATGATCCTGCGTGAAATGTTGTGATGAGCGATGTGTGGAGCGCGGGGGGCGGGGGGGGGGAGGGCGGGAAGGAAAACCCCGCCCTACCCGCCCTGCCACCTCGTCTCGCTCGCGCGCTCCTCGCTCCTCCACGCGTAATAGTCATCTCCTGGACCGCTCCCGCCAGTTCGGACACATCCTAAACTTTCACTTGAACTTTTTTGTATCCGCGAAATCCGCGTGGCTCCGCGCGGAGTTCAACGTATCTAGAGATATCCCGCCCCGCGAGAAATCCCCCACCTTTTCCGTATGATGTCATGCAACGACGATGACGAGGGTACCATATTGTACGTACTCTCTGGAGAGGGAACGACGATCATACGCACACACAATTACGTGTACCATAGGTTACTACACACTACACACGCTTTCGTAATCCTTCCTACCCGCCGGCCCCCCCCCCCCCGCACAACCACCGAAGGTTTGTGCAAACAACTTCATCCACCTCGTCCTCAGCCGCGGGGAACGCGCTTCTGGAGATATACGTCATAGAGCAATCATCAGCCGCTAGAAGCGAATCGGACAGAGAGCCCCCTCCTTCAGTCTCCGTTACTTCTTTTCTGATTCGTTCGACGAGACGTTATAATATTATTATATTGGCCGAGTTTGTAAAAACGAAAATCAGGGGGGGGGGAAAAAGAAAAACGAAGGAGAAAAACGAAACGGATAGTCCACCACACCTCGAACACGAGCGTTATCAAGTTAAAACGGGGCGGATAATGAGGTTCATTTCGTCCACATCCGTCGCGGCGGCGGCGGCGGCCCTAACCGTGGCGGTGGCATATACCGCATTACCAGTCTCGACGGCCTTCAACGCCGCGAGGGTCTTCCCCCCCCCCTCCCGCCCGTCCCATCGCGCGACGACGACGACGACGACGACGACGTCGAAATCGTCGTCCGTCCGCACCCGCCTACACGAGGCCGTCAATCGCATCGTGCCATCCGGACCGCCCTACGCCGGGCCGACCTCGAAGCCGATACTGGATTCCGTCCAGTACCCCCGCGACATGAAGCGTCTCGACATGCGCGAATTGCAGCAGCTCGCGCACGAATTGCGATGGGAGGTCATCGAATCGGTCTCGCGCACCGGCGGACACTTCTCGTCCTCCCTCGGCGTGACCGAACTCACCGTCGCATTGCATTACGTCTTCGACATGCCCGAGGACGACATCATATGGGACGTGGCCCATCAGTGCTATCCGCACAAGATGCTAACGGGACGACGGGATCGTTTCCCCACGCTCAGGCAGCTCGGGGGATTGTCCGGCTTCTGCAAGCGCAAGGAGAGCGAGTACGATTCCTTCGGGGCCGGACATTCCTCCACGAGCATAAGCGCCGCCCAGGGCATGAGCGTCGCCAAGTCGATATTGAACAGGAGGCGGAATAACTGCATCGCCGTTATCGGGGACGGGGCCATCACGGGGGGGATGGCGTACGAGGCCATGAACAACGCCGGATACCTGAGCAGTCGCATGATCGTGGTATTGAACGACAACGGACAGGTGAGCCTGCCGACGGGGACGCAGACGGCCGGTGGCGTGCGCCCGGCGAGTCAGCTAAGCGCGTACACTAGCAACCTACTCGTGTCGAAGCCGTTCCAGAACTTTCGCGACTTCGCCAAGGGATTGAATCGCCTCTTCCCCGAGACCGTACAGGACGTGAACAAGCGCATCGACGAGTACGCGCGCGGCCTCGTCACGGGCGGGACCATCTTCGAGGAGCTCGGGTTCTTCTACGTCGGACCCATCGACGGGCACGACCTCGAGAACATGGTGCCGATACTCGAGAAGCTGAGGGATTCCGATTCGAACAAGCCGGTATTGCTACACGTGAAGACGACGAAGGGGTACGGCTACCCCCCCGCCATGGCCGCGTCCGATCGCATGCACGGCGTGGGAAAGTTCGATATCGCCACCGGCGTGCAGGTCAAGGGCAAGGCCGCGGCTCCGTCGTTCACTTCCATATTCGCCAACGCGCTAATCGACGCGGCCACGGAGGACCGCGCCATCGTGGGCATCACCGCGGCGATGCCGGGGGGGACGGGCATGGACATCTTCGGGAGGCGCTTCCCGAAGCGCACGTTCGACGTTGGCATCGCCGAGCAGCACGCCGTGACGTTCGCGGCTGGTATGGCGTGCGAGGGCCTCAAGCCCTTCTGTTGCATCTACTCGACGTTCATGCAGCGGGGGTACGATCAGGTCGTGCACGACGTCGCGATACAGAACTTGCCGGTGAGGATGATACTCGACAGGGCGGGCGTGGTCGGGAATGACGGACCGACCCATCACGGTTGCTACGACCTTGCGTACCTCGGGTGCATCCCGAACCTGACGATAATGAGCCCGAGCGACGAGATCGAACTTAGGAACATGGTCGCGACGTGCGCCGACTTCGACGATGGGCCGAGCGTATTGAGATACCCCCGCGGCGTGGGGTACGGCGCGGAGAAGTTGCAGAATCTATTTGGGTACGATCTGGAGGATGACGAGATCCCCACCAAGGGTGAGATATTGACCTCGAGGTTTCGTCGTTTTTGTCTTGATTAGGAAATGTACCTTTGGCGGCTCCGTGGGGTGCACTTCATCGCTCGTTCGAGTGTCGCTGATGTCATTTTTCTCAAACTCATTTTTTTCTTTTGTGAAGGTACGACCATCGAGATCGGCAAGGGCCGCATCATTCGCAAACCAGGTGGGGTCCGCGCCCTTAGCGAGGGTGCAGCCGCAAATGGTAGTTCGGACTCCAGATTGGGCCCGGGATCCCGAGGTCGTAAGAGGGAGGACCGAGTTGCCATCCTCTCGCTCGGTACTCGTCTCTCCGAGGCGCTCGTTGCCGCCGACGAGGCCGAGAACATGAACTCGGACCTCGCCATTACGGTCGCCGACGCTCGGTTCATGAAGCCGCTGGACCTCGATCTGATCCGGGATCTCGTGAAGGACAATGGAATACTCATCACGGTGGAGGAGGGGAGCATTGGCGGATTCGGTGATCACGTCTTGCACTTCCTGTCCTTGGACGGTGCACTAGACGATGGGAGATTGAAGTTCCGTCCGATGGTCTTGCCCGATACATACTTCGAGGCGGCGACGCAGTACGAACAATATGAAATGGCGGGACTCAACTCGCATCACATCAGGGGGACTGTGCTGCGATTGGCAAATAAGATAGATGTGCCCGTGTTGGAGGAATTGGAGACAGTGCAGTGAAACGTGTCTATCCTACACCCGACCACGATCATCGAGTTACATAAAGATTCTTGTGATTAATCAATAAAAATAATCAATCGATGGAGGTATTTCATTGACTATAACTATTTACATGATCATAATCGGGCAGTTTGATGTACTATGTCAACTGCAGTACTTCAGCGAAAGTGAGATACTCCGCCATAATGATTTCTATGAAAAATGTGCACCAAAGACCAAAAAATTTGTTCCATCACTGAATCCTCAGTACTTCAATTGAATGAGATCGTCCTTGGCTCATTTTTAGGTTTTGCTCTGAAAAGTATGCTTCGATTTGGTCATCCTTGGTGATGCTTCTGGCATTTAAGGCAATTTGAACAATGTAATTTCAATTCTTTGAAGACAGGGCTAGTTACAAATGCATCATATGAGTGTGGGTGCCACCAATCATCTAAACAATTGTAATTCATCGAGGACAGAGCAAGCTATGAATGTGTGATCTGTGAGTCCCACCGGACAGATTCCTGCCCAGGCAAACAACAATGTTGATTAGCTGTGATTAGTACAGATGATCGGATTCTTAATTTAAATCATTTCATTGAAAGCCCACGAGGCTGTTTGTGTATTTTGCGAGGGGATTCTTGGACTTCAACTAATAAGAGCAAAGAAATCCTAACATGATAGCAATATTTTTTTTGCCACCAAAAATAAGAGAAATAGCGTGATATTTAACAACCCTACAGCATAGCTTCGCCAAGCATTGCATTAACCAATTGATGCCCCAGCTCTACCGTTGCGCTCGCTCCATGGCCATCAGACAATGCTGCATTTACCTCAACTATTTCCGCGCTAGCGAGGGCCCCGCTCTTAACGACATGTTCCGCCACAAAGTGAGCCTCCCGCCAAGTCAAGCCGCCCCTCACGGCAGTCCCAGTGGCGGGTGCATGCATGGGATCGACTGCATCAATGTCGTATGACAAATGTATGGGACGATCGGGGTCACTCTTCAACAAATGCTCAAGCGCGAGGTCCATGACCCGTCCTATCCCAAGGTGATCGATATCGTACATGGTGAATGTTTTTATTCCGAGTTTTCTTATGAATTGCCTCTCGGCCCTATCGATGTCACGTAACCCGACATAAACGAGCGAGTCCGGGGATAAGTGCGGCGGGCTCGTCCCCTCCTCCAGCCATTCGAATCCGGGAATGACACTACGATCGGGTACCAGTTCCTTCATCATGATGCCCAGCGGCATCCCATGCATGTTCCCACTCTCCGATGAGGAGGGGGTGTTCAGATCGGCATGGGCATCGACCCAAATCACGCCGGTGTTGGGCCTCGTGCGCAATATTCCCGCCAACGATCCAATTCCGATACTATGATCACCACCCAATATGAGTGGGAATCTGCCAAGCTTCAATTTGGATTCCACCAGGTCGGCAAGAGCTCTCGTTCCAGCGCCCACACTGAGGCTACGGATTCCATTGCATACGAGGGCAAGCATCGAGTGACAATTAGACGAGCTCAGAGTACTGAGACATGACTCCTATCGAGAGAGGAAATGCATTTACCTGTTATGGACCTGTGGGGCGTATATGGATGGTTGCTTTAAAGTTTCGGAGCGAGCGCAGATTGTAGAGAAGTCAAGATCTGGGATATCTTCCACTTCCCAGCCCAGATTGCCAAGTTCTCGGACGAGGCCTTGCGCTCGCAATAAGCTGGGTCCTGAATCCTTCAGGTTGAAATAAAATCATCAAAGAGAGTTGAGACGAGCATTCTTGTAGACTGCAACAACACTACATTACAGCTCACCGTTCCAACAAAGGGCTGACCGTACGTCATTGGAGCCCTAAGCGATCGATATTTTGGTGGAAATGGTGAGTGTGGTCCGCCGATTCATGTTAATTTTGTCATTACAACAACATGTGCAGTAAGTGTCCTTACCCGATGATAGAAACTGTTTTCGGGGACGCCACGTGGCGGTAGAGATTCTCCGACTCCAGCGAGGGAATGTGTTGCATATGTACGATTCCATATCCCATTCCGCCTCCCATTCCATCGCAGATGTCGCCGGTGGCCTGTCGATTGCGTATTTCAGTCACTTCGCTACGGAATCCTCGGCAGAGGAGTCGGACTTCCTCCGATAGCAGTTTCTCTGTCAAAATAACACGGTAAAACACGTCATGAACTGCTGCAGGCGAGTCACTAATAATGACACCAAAGAACGCTCTAACTCACCCGCTAGAGCAGCTTTTCTTGCGACGGTTCGAAGCATCTTTATTTTTTGGTATGCAATGCGGCTGCCATCCAGTTCGGGTTATCATTCTATGCTCCGAGCACTGTGCTCGGACGATGGAGCGGGGCGGCGGGAGATACTTAGGTACGATAGATTGATAGTACGTACGCAAGGTTCAGTCTGTCCTTGGTGCTCTTATCTTTCCTGCGTGTCGTCGACGTCGTTCGCAAAAAAAACAAAATCTGGATATCTTACCTCAGATTACAGACACAGGACATCGACACCAAAGCGCGTCCTTGCTGCCATCAAAATTTCTTTCCAAAACCCGAGGCATCGAGCAGCACCAGTTTTGTGCCACGGCATCTCCCATTCCTAAGCTCTTTGCCGATTCGCCTCCGCAGATAAATATTTACGGGGAAAGCAAAAATAGAAAACGCGCAGATCAACGATGAAAATTCTCGTCCCCATCAAGCGAGTCATCGACTACGCGATCAAAATTCGCGTCGACCCGACCAAGGGAGCGCGGGGCGTGCAGCTGAGCAACGTCAAGATGAGCATGAATCCCTTCTGCGAAATCGCCATCGAGGAGGCGATACGTCTTAAGGAGAAGACGAAGACCTCCGCCGAGGTGGTGGCGGTGTCGATCGGGCCGAAGCAGTGCACCGAAACCCTGCGCACGGCGTTGGCCATGGGTGCCGACAGGGGCATACACATCGAAACGAAGGCGGACGTTCGGGGCGATTACGTAGATATGCAGCCTTGGGGGATTGCCACTCTGTTGAAGGGCGTGGTGGAGAGGGAGGGCGGCGTGGATTTGGTACTTTTAGGAAAGCAAAGTATCGATTCGGTAAGCGCCCATTCGTGCTTTCTTTCAACTGGTGACGGATAAATTATTGGATCTTACCGACACAGTGCCGCTTTTTATCACCTTACAGGATTGTGGTCAAACCGGAACACTTCTCGCTGGACTTTTGAATGCTCCGCAGGCTACATTTGCATCGAAAGTTGATAGAGGCGATGATGGGTCCTTTACTGTAGAACGCGAGACTGATTCGGGTAAGGATTCGGATCGATGGAGGATGTTTTTTTTTTCATATCCATATTGGGTCATGAACAGAACACACGCACCACTAAAACACACGCACACTCAAATATTCATTTTCCATGCACTTGAATCTCAGGAACTGAAGTCATAAAGATTAAGCCCACCACTCTACCCGCAATCATAACATGCGATCTGCGTCTCAACACGCCTCGCTATCCAACCATGCCAAATATAATGAAAGCGAAGAAAAAGCCCGTGGAGACTATTTCGCTCGAGGCTATGGTGCAAGAACTGGGGCTTAATCTCGATGAGGTGCTCAGTCCAAAGAATGAGGTTGTTGAGGTATATGAGCCTCCTCCGCGAAAGGAAGGGGAAATGGTCGGGGATGTAATGGAATTGCTAGCTAAATTGAAGGAGAAAGGATTAGTAGCTTGAGGGGGGGAAGAAGCTGGAGATAGGGTTCACAAAGATATATATACATGGGTCGCATTGTTCTTACTCTTGTGGCAGAGAGGAGCACAGGAGAGTGATCTATTTATTTTTGCTTGTATCTGCTCAAAGACAGCATTCTGCAAATAGATTTCCGCCGTCGATGCAAGTTTTTTCACGTACCTTTTTCTTTTGCTGAAAGCTCTGATGGGGGAAAAGTCATTTCAATTAGTGATCAATGATTGCAGCCAACTAATAAGATGTCATATATTGCTGTCTCTCTAAGAGTTTGAATTGATGTTTTATTTTTCAGCAAATTCTATACAGATTTATTCAAATGAAGGCGTTTCCCCTTCTCGGTTGTGTTGTGCCACTGTGTCCCTAGTTTTAAGGTATATGACAGATAATTACCTGGACTGATTTTACGGGCATTTATCCACCCTTTCTTGGATGGTGTTTGGCTAGGGGCTCGTTGCACTGTAAACTTGCTCAGATTTTGGATCATTGTTGGGTTGCCTAGCATTCTTATTTCTACGAACAGCCTCGTTGGAGTTGTTCGTTTTGTTCACTCCCAACATGTTGGCTGATGATACCACACATCTAATATCAGACCTCGCCACAACGATTCCATCGTGGACGACTGACACACATAAAGAAACGAGAGCGTCTTGGAAAGTTTTGCGTTAATCACCGAACACTCAAGGGGGTGCGGAGTGAACTATGGCCCTGACTAATAATAATATTTAATAGGCAGTAAGAAAAAATCGAGCAATTCATACACGCGCTCACTGACGCCATCGATATCTACCATTATTCGAACTACTGTCCGTGACAACACGTTCTATTCTAGCCAGGACTGAACTTCTTCTTTGGTCAGGCCTCTCATCTGTGTTACCGATCTACTTTCACTCAACGGAACAAGGGCCCTATTCCCCGGGCGAGAAAATACTAAGATGAGACAATGCTCAGTCTGCGACCGAAAGCCCGCCTCGCAATACGTCATGTAATAGTTCCACACTCGCAAGAAGACGTCGTCGAAACCCATCTTCCTCACCGTCGCCTCGTTGGCATTGAACCTCCTGCGCCACTCCGCCAACGTTTCGGCGTAATGTAGGCCAATGTTGTCGATATGTTCCAAAGTCAACGTCGACCACTTGTAGGACGCATCGATGAGCGCGTGGAGCGAGGGGGCGATCCCCCCCGGGAAGATAACCGTGTTTATGAAATCCGTGGAACGCAGGTAGGTCTCGTAACGCGCCTCGGGCGTAGTGATCGCTTCCATAACTAAAACTCCGTCGTAAGCCAGAACTTGTTCCACGGCCCAGAAAAATTCGCCGAGGTGCTCGTGGCCCACCGCCTCGATCATTTCGCAGGAAATTACGCGGTCGAATTTTCCCCGATTGTCCGCACGTCTGGCGAATACTCGATAGTCAACGACCTCGAAGTTTATGAGGTGGCCCAATCCTTCTTTCTCCACGCGTTCCTCCGCCAACGCCTTCTGCTCGACGCTGAGGGTGATGCCCGTCACGCGGCAGCCGTATTTCTTGGCGGCATGGAGGGATAATCCTCCCCAACCGAATCCAATATCGAGTAGAGTCTGACCGGGCATGATCTGAGCGCGATCGCACAACGTATCAAGCTTGCGCCACTGGGCCTCTTCCAGAGATCCCTTGAACATTAAGCCAGAGGACGGACGGCCCGAGATCGCCGGCGGTGCCGCCACGGCGTCGTATATGGCAGACGAGTACATCAACGTCTCCTTGTCGAGGAACGTGCGGAATAGGTCGTTCGACAGGTCGTAGTGGGCGTGAATATTCTTCAACGATCCACCCCGCTCAGAGTTGTCCATGAAGATCTTGAAACGGAGGTAATTGACGAACGATCCTACCTTGGATATGGCTAGTCCCGACGCATTCTGGAGAGCGTTCGCGTACGTGTGTTGCTTGGCGGACCGTAAGCCTATTTCCCCCCCATCGCGATTGCCGACGAACAACAGGAAGAGCCTCGTTAGTCCGACGGGATCACCGATGACGCCGTTCGTCTCGGCCTTCGTGCGCTCCTTGCCGGGCGAACGAAGCGTCCACGGATACCCCTCCTCGTCGTCGAGTCCCTCGACCAGGAACTGCCCGGCCATGTACGACCGAGCTAGTCCGAGGTCAAACTCGGTCGCGACCTTGACGAAGAACCAATCGTCGTACACCCTCGCCGTGACGGGACGCGAATCGTCACCGCACGCGGATCCATCGCCGAAGGACAATAGTGACCCGTCGTTCAACTTCAGTATCAGCCGTCCCCTGGTGATCGCCGATTTGAGGAAGCGCGTCACGAGGGCCTTGCATATGGCGACGGGTAGACGGTAGGTGAGCAGCCGCTTGAGCCTGCGGTACGGTCCGTCGTTGCGCTCGTGATTGGACCTGGCGAGGTCCGGGGGGGGGAGGACCATCGTGGTGGTCGTCGGCGCGGCGGTCACGGCCGTATCCCCGTCGTCCATCCCATTCGCCCAGGGCAACGGAATACCGTTGATCGACGTCGCGACCTCGAATCCCGAGCGGCATCCGTCCTCGTGGAAGCCGTAGCACATGTACGCGCCGCAGAACCACAGCCCGGATTTGCCCTGATACAAGTCCCTGACCATCGACCGTCCCGCGTGCGTTCGGACGTTGAATTGCGGATGGGCCATGATCTGACGTCGGTAGACCAATTCCGACTTTGGCGGTACGTGCGGATTGAGCGAAACGAATACGTCCGTCGACGTCTTTAGGTTCTGCAATCGATTCAGGTGGTACATGACGTACACCGCCCTCATCCGACCGTCCTCCCCCTCCAACGATGCGCCATCGCCGTTAACGGTTGCGACGTCCCCCCTCACGTCGTCGTCGGACGATGACGACGTCAGCCTGTTCCCGAACCCCGATGCGGATCCCTCCATGGCCTCGCCCTCCCTCCTGGAGGCGATGCGCGATGCCAACAGGGAACTCTTGCCCATGCAATTCCACGCCCCCCAAGCGCATTTCCTCGTGGGCATCAATCTCGGATCCGAGTGTACGTATACGACGTTGTCGCCGTATTCGATCATTCTCAGCGCGTCGATTAGACCGCGATCGACGAGCGCGGTGTCATCGTCGTCGTCGTCGCATGCGGCCGATGCTGCCGCTGCCGCGTCGATGTTGTTCGACTCGAGGATGCGCGCGGCCTGGGGGGAGTGACATGCGAAGATCACGTGATCGAACGTGCCGACCGAAACGCCATCGGTCGTGAATAGCTCGAACTCGACGAGTCCGGTCGACGCGCGGCGGAATTTTTTAAGCGATACGATCGGCGTTCGAGTCCTCGCCCCATCGCCCAAAATCCTCGCCATCACGCCGGTATACTCGATGCTCCGTCCCGCGGGGGTCTGATAGACGGGACGATCGAACAGCTGCAGCATGCGATGATTGCACATGAATTCGATTAGCGACGTCGCCGGGAATGACAGCACGTCCTCGTGACTCGACGACCACAGGGCCGCCATCATCGGGAGGAGGTAATAAGTGGCGAACGCGACGGTATATCCCTCCCTCGTTAGGTATTCTCCGATGGTAACCATACGCCTAGGATCGTCCCTCGGCAATAGTAGGAGGTCGCCGGCCTCGACGTTGAATCTCGTCAAGTCCGAGAGGAAGGAACGGAATTCGGATTTGAACAATTGGAGGGGATTCGCGAGCAATCCGCGCAGCGAGCGACTGCTCCATTCCCTGATCCCGTCATCGAGGCTAACGGAAAGGCTCATGTCGGTATTCTCGCCCCTCACGCCGAGGCGATCGAACCATCGAGTCATGTTGGGATAATTCACGGGATTGTACACCATGAAACCCACGTCGACGTCCACCATCCCGTCGTCGTTCCTCTTCCCGTCCTCCTCCTCCACGACGAGGACGGTGGCATCGGCATCGGCGATGTTGGTGGTAGTGGAGTGGACGGACGCGCCGTTGGCATATTCCACGCACGTTCGGGTCCTCGTGTTCAATCTGAGGGTGTGCGCGTGTCCGCCCAGTCTACCCTCGGATTCGAATAGAATTACGTCGTATGGTGATGAGGACGATGACGACGATCCTCCCCCCCCGTCCCCCCCATCGGAGGACGTCGAGGTGGAGGAGGATTGAACGAGGTGCCACGCCGCGGCGAGGCCGGATACGCCTCCCCCGATGATGGCAATGCGAGTCTTGCCCACGGTCTTAACCTCCATCGTTCTATATAGTTCGTTCGTTTGTTTTTCGAAGAGCGGATGGAGATGAATACAATATGATCGAGGGAGGAGTTTGATGGTGGATTTTTTGTGTGTGATCAATAATAATATTTTTGTTTTTTTCGTTTTTTCCACTACGATACTGGCTCGGATCGCTGCGTCATTGTGTAGTATGTATACTTATATTGGCCACAAGGATGGAATCCGTAGAAAAATCCTTACCCAGCAAAAAATCATCGCCATCGCATGTTGTGCGTCATTTCGGTTTGGTCGGACGTCATTCTTTCATGAAGGAATTAATATGGGTCATTATATCGTTTCTCCGAAATGAAATCGTGGTTTTTTTTTTTTCACGAGATACCCCCGATTATCCATCACACAATTCATCATAATAATATTATTACACATAACCAATCTTCTCCATCATCGGCACTTTTTCTCTCCACACTTCGCCTCTCCTCTCGCCTAAATAATTCGCGAGAACACTCTGACGCAGCACGGAAGATTCCGAACACCTCCATCGAATTATTTTATTATAATATTAGAGGGAGAGAGATAGAGATTAACGCGCACACACCCGCTGCCCCCCCCCACCCTCCATCACCCAGTGATACTTGGAATTCGGAGCAAACATGGATTCGTCGAACATGTCCTCCTCCTCCTCCTCGCCATCGGCGTCCTGCGTCGACGACGAGAGTTTGGCGTCGTCGTCGACGACGACGACGACGACGACGATCGCATCATCCCACAAGGTCGGCGGGATGCGTTGGCCCGCCTGCACGTTGTCTTCTTACATGATATCATCCCACAACATGGACATCGTCGATTATCATCTCCCACCGTATACCGACTCGTGCTTGTTGGGCCTGGCGATGATCGTCGCGTTTTTATGGGTGAGTACGATGTACCCATCGTGGAGGCATATTTGATATAGATATAATGTATATTATTCCTTCGCGAGACGCGGGGAGAGCCGTGGGCGATTGATTGGGGCGTGGGAGGGTAGGGGAGGGGGGGGGGGGAGAGGGAGGGGAGAGAGAGAGAGAAACGAAGTCAAGAACGACGCGCCCTTCCCACCACCCCCACCCCCGTCGATACGATGATGGCATCGCCATCGCTCACATCCCCGCCCATCCAACGTTTCTTTTCTCCTACTACCCCATCACCCCGCCATGGTGATCCCTCACTCACTCACCACAACCACCACCACCACCATCCCCATCCCTCGTTCTTTCTTCCACGTATCGCTCCTCCTCTCGGTGATTTTTTTTTTTTTCCCGAACGATGACGACCAAAAAAAAAAAAAAATAACCCGCGCACGCAACGGGAACACAGCTCGTGCGACGCTACGGACCGTACGTCTTCACGGAGGCCAAATCGCCGTCCCAACGCGATACGGATAAAAATCCATCCGATCGACTATTGACGCGTATACACGGTCGATGGCACGACCTAACGAAATTCGATCACCCCGGCGGCCCGATCGCGCTTTCGTTGATACATTTGCGCGATGGCACGGCGCTGTTCGAATCCCACCATCCGCTAACGGATCGGAACAAGTTGCGCAGGGTACTGTCGAGGTACGAGGTACCCACCACCACGAGCGGGGACGGCGTGGCGGAATCGTCGGGATGCGAGCTCATGGATCCGAGGGACGACGGATTAATATACGACTGGGAGGGCATCGACGATGACGGTTTCGCATCCGACCTGCGACGTTTATTGCGCGATCACCTCGAGTCGATCGCGAGGGATAGGGGAATAACGATCCATCGTGCGTCCAAGGCCACGCCCGGACGGTGGGCGATGATACTCGCGCTGATGACGGCGTTCTTCGTCACGCTGCCCCGGTACGTTCGGGGGGAATGGACGTTCCTCCTGATAACGCCCCTCCTCGCCTGGGTCACGGCCGTGAACTACTGGCACGACGGCCTCCACTTCAGCCTGAGTCACGATTGGAGGGTCAACGCGTGGCTGCCGTATCTCTTTCCGTATTACTCAAGTCCGTGGATGTGGTACCACGAGCACGTCATCGGCCATCACGCGTATCCCAACGTGGAACATCGCGATCCGGACCTGGCCCACGCGCCCCAATTGATGAGGGAGCACGATAGCATACGATGGAGGCCGACGCACGTCGGTCAGGCGAGGTGGCATCGCGTATTGTTCGTATGGTCGGTGGCGCTCGGGATCGGCCTGTCGTTGCTGAACGACGCCAAGGCCAACGTCAAGCTGTCGTACAATAACGTCGTGCCGTACATGTCGCTGTCCCGACCGCGATACGTCGCCCACGTCCTTGGGAGATTGGTATACGTCTCCCTGATGCACGTTTGGCCGTACCTGACATTCCCGTCGTTTTGGAAGGCGACGTTGTGGGCGACGTTGCCGGGGATAATCCTCAGCGTTTGCTTCATGGTGAACACGCAGATCAATCACCTAACGAACGACTGCGCCCACGCGTCGAATACCAACTTTTACAAACACCAGGTCATGACGGCCCAGAACTTCGGCAACGACTCGTGGTTCTGTTACTACTTCTCCGGCGGTTTGAATTACCAGATCGAGCATCACCTCTTCCCGACGGTGAACCACTGTCACCTCCCGACGTTGTCGAGGGGCGTTAGGATGATATGCGAGAAGCACGGGGTTCCGTATCATGTAGCATCGGGGTACCGCGACGCGATCGGGAGGCATGTGGCGCACACCTTGGAGATGGAGAAGAGGCCCGCTTGAATATAATATTTTTGGACTAGAGTATGGGATTTCTGTTCATAATTTCACGCAAGACGAGGACCACTTCATGAATGGTGTTTTATGCAACCCGTTTTGTTGGCAATACTGATGGACGGAGAGTCAAGAGTGAACGAGGAAGGAACGCCGTGTGACTGAACGAGCGCGTGAAGCCGAGCGCATGATTAAGATGATAAAGGAACGAACATGTGGCATGATGTACGATATGGTCACAGTCCATAAATCATATTATATTAGTTCACTACTACATCATATTACCAACCATTTTTGAGCTCCATGGGCAGCACGAGAGTAAAAGATGACGGGCATGATATTTAAGATAGGTAGGAATCAATATTTTTACTTCTTGAATCAAAGATACGAACCCCACGAGAGGAGTGATGTTCCCCCACTATGGTAAGTAGTACCATCGTACACCCCGCCTGACGGATTATTTTTATCTCCTTCTCTAGAACGGGATAGGAGCATACTATTATCCTCCTCACACCGCAGTCACATTCCCCCCTCGAACAAGCATGACGAAGGAGGATTGGAGGACAACTCTCTTCGTGTGGGACGGAATCCTAAGTTTCGTCGAAAATGAAGAAACAGAGGAAAAGAAGGCCGAGAGCGGCATCGGGGAAGAGTCCGAGGAGCTCAGCAAGGGAGCGGACAGCCTCCGTGTTCGGTGGCGCGGCACCTGGATCGGGTGCAACGAGGCCGACGCTGCCAAGGTTCCAACGCCCAAGCGTGGTGCCTTCGACGAGTACGTGTCCTCGGACCACACGTTCGAGGTCGAGGGCGCCGTGTCGAGGGTCGCAACGACCGACGACGGCGTCGACGTTGAGTATTCGAAGGGCGGCGACGGAGGAAATGTCGTCGGGGGTGACGCATCTACGATCCACCACCGGGTCGACATGACCGGTGGGACTGGATACGAGCTCGGGGAAGGTAACGAGAAGGAAACGCACCACGACGACAGGCATGACGTGTTTTTCTTTTCGCCCACGTTGCGTTGGTCTGGCAAGCTCCGAAATCAGCTCACGAATCTCGTCCTCGCGGTAGGCGACAACGAATTCGGGCATTTCCTCTCTGTCGGGTGGCTGCGCGTGGGGAATCGGGTGACCCTCGCGAGGCGTTATGTTGATGAGGACGACGAGCGGTCGGGTTGGGACGTCGAGGATCTGACGAGGGCGGTGCTCGAGCAAATCGCTACCACGGCGGTGGACGGGCACGTCGAGATCGTTATCCCCCCGTGGCAGTGCGTGGCTATGCACGCCGATGCAAGACATGGGTCTAAGCGTCAGAAGATCACGTCGAAAAGCGACAGTTGAATGAATTGTCCCGAGATTATATTTGAATGATTGTTTGGAAATCGTAATCGCAGCTAATCATAGAAGAATAGGTAGTTGACATAAGTGATAAAGTTTCCCCTTCTCGCCATTTTTGGAGTATGATTGGCAAAATCTCATACAATGACCATTCTTGCTCTCTATCCTTGCAGAAATACGATTTTTGTAGGATTAATTTAAAAAGAAGCTCATTCAACAATTCGCTAGAGGAATTCGTTAGTAAGGCATGATAAAACATTCTGGGCACATCTCTAGCAACACTTCTCTATGTGGGGGATGTCATTATGGGTCTTGACGTCGATCCTCTCACATATACAAACAGGTACAATGATTTGTTTCCCGCTTCGAGTGTCAACGTGCCCTTTTGGGCAACGTTGTCTTTTTCATTTCAAGCAATCAAGCAGTCGAGGGGTTAGGCGATTTCATGTACCCCAAACGGATATCACAAATAAATGGAAAGGATAGCTCTCTCTCTCTCTCTCTTGGTCTGGGGATATCTCTCTCCATGCTCAAATAAGTTTATGAATTTATATTTTCGTTAATCGTTAACGAAGACTTCTCCTTGGAGTAATCTATTGAGAGAAGTCGATGACGGAAGATGCATTTCTTCGGTTGGGTGTATGTATTGTGTACGGTCGTTCCGTGAATGTAATTTTCATGGTACCTCTTGGATTTGTATCTCAAAAATTGAAGTATCTCCATGATGTGGGTGCTATGAATGCGTTATGTCAAACGTTGACTTGACTTGACTCTAATTGGGTGTGGCTTGCACCGGGCAGCATGGGGGTCTCGACCTTGGCGTATTATGGAATCGTGTAAAGGCCGTTCTCTATTAGATCCCGAAACCGTGTAGTGACTTGCGAAACGCGAGGGCCGTGCAATGGGTGTTTATTCGTGACGTCTATGCCTTTTGGGTACGGATCTTGGAGGGTGAAAAAAGGAATCTGAATGGGACAATAATATATACATGACAATTCATAGCAAATCCTCTCTATTTCTCTCCTTGATTATCGTGCCCCTTCGGCACACGATGCTGGGCACCTGCTTACTTGGATCATGGCTTTTCCTCCGTGGAAAGTGTCGAGGGGGGGCGGGGTACTGTTGTCCCACCTCTAATCATCCTCGAGGGGGATGAGGTGGGAGGTGGGCGGCGCGATGATGGCGCGCCTCGCGTCCCTCGACGGCGGCTCCGACCGAAGGACGCGCAGGTGCGACTCGGCCTTGCACGCGGCACGTACGAGCTCGGGGTCGTCGGCCAACCGGCCGAGGACGGAACGATGGACGCACCGTCGAACGACGTCGGACGACGAGGACGATTTCGACAGGACTAGCGAGATGACGGCGCAGGCGAGAACGGCCGGACGTAGGGGGGGGTAGGTCGAGTCGACCAATGCGAGGTCGGCGAGTCGACGCGCCTCCTCGGCGCCGTCGGGTCCCAATGACACGGGCAGGTCCTCCTCCTCGTCCGTGTACCCGGATGATGGGAACGACGACGACAGCGCCCGGACGTAATCGAGCGCCGTGACGACCCCCCCGGAGCGCGGGAACGATCGCGATCCCGTCAATTCGTTGACCATGGCGAGGACGTGACGCTCGGTTATGGACATGGGAGCGGCGCTGATACGCAATATCGTGGCCGCGGTGGGGATGGCGACTCTCGTGGCGGCGGCGGTAGAGGCCTCGTTGATGGCATCGTTCATGTTCGTCCTGTGGGTCTTGGCGCGCTTCAACCCTCCTCCTCCATCCGTCGACACGAGGTCCTCCTTGATCGATTCGTGTCGTGCGAGTCGCATCCCCAGCAGCAGGCACGTCGTCGCTAGGAGCTGGTAGGCGGCGCGACGCTTGTACCGCATCGCCCTCTCGCCCGATAGGGACGCGAGGTATCCATCGAGCAGGGACGCGGAGACGTGGACCATGGTGCGATCGAATGGATTGACGTCGCTCGACGACGATCCCGGAGAGGCGGCGGACGAGGCGGCGTGCTGCCGTCGCAGGGCAGCGACGACGGTGAAGTACCAGTGGATCACCTTCTGACGCCAGACGGCATTGATGCGCGAGGGGGGGGACGTGTCGGTCAGGACGTAGGAGGAGACGATCGATTGGCGGGCTTCGCGGTATTGGAGGGCTTCGACGATCGTCCTCCGGCTTGTCGTCATGGCCGTCATAACTTGATTGCCCGACGCGCCTTCGTTGGGAGATGGGGTGTTCTAAGTAGTATTCACGAGATGCTCGGGGAGGACTGGTTGTATAGCGAGGGACGAGAGCAAATAGTTAGCATCCAATCATCAATTCGCGAAGCGCTTCTTGACGCCGCGCAGGAGGCATGGGACGTCAGAAAATTATGACCACATCAAGAACATCATCAAATTACAATCAACAACTCCACAGAATTTGAGTCAGAGATGCAACAAAAGCATCAAGGTTCCACACATATCGCCTTCGAAAAATCACTGTCGCTCTTGTTTGCCCCAAGAGTGACTCCATCCCCGCTACTCTTGTTGCCTGCGTGACGTCAAACGCTTCAACTTAATTGAATTCCCATGCATCCCCCATGAATTCTAAACTGACTTGGCGTAATTCTTCAACACGTGTGCACCCAAAATGCAGAGATCTTTGAGAGAAAGAACTTCAACGAAGCAAGGACGTCACTTTATCGCTTCGACAATGATCTTGCAGTACCATTTTTTTGGAAGAAATTCACTTGATTGACTAGGTATTTTACTATCTCTCTGTGGACATAACTACTACCTCTTAATTACCAAACATAATAGTACGGTGTTTTTCGAATAAAAACTCGCAGATTACCTAATTCCGGTGTTCAACTTACCATCTGGTGGGACAGCTGCTGACATGTTCGTGATTCCCTTCTAACATTTTTCTTTATGCTCACTCACAGTGACAAATTTAAAGAAATGAACCCGTCTTTTGACCCTGCCTTTTCTTTAAGGACCAATTTGGTTTTGAACCGAACCAATAATAGAATTCAGTCTTTGAGGAGGAATTCCATCATTCCATCAGCTCTCATTCATATTCAGGAATGACGCCATGGCGCTGATATTATGGCGCCCGGCTACCACCCTGTCGGCCATGGCTCTTGGCCGTCGTATGTGCGCAAGGTCATAATGACTGATCCCCTATGATAGGATGTTTCATCATGGTCTTGAGTCCATTTTTTATCACAACTGAATTTTTTATGTAGGAATAATATCAAATTGAGCACTTTTCAGTCTTTTTGGGGGGAGGGTTTGGCTCAGGTAGCTTTCACATAGATTTTTGACATGTTATGATTAAAATTTGCCAAGGCGAACCATATACCATTAGAACCACACTCTCTTCATGCTGTTTTTGCAGATAAACCCATGTTTTGAGGTCATGGGTGTATTTTCGGCAAATATTTTTTGTTATCGACAAATTACAGTCTTTTTGGTTGGAAAGGAGCCAATATTCTCTATCATACATGATTGTTTTTATTCTCTCCCTGTCCCTGGTACAATATTGCACCAAACAGTCAGGTCCTACCCTACCTAAACTAGACCTAGTGCTTGGTGGTCTCTTGGAAAAACCCCAACTCCCTTTCTGAGTGTTGAAAGCTGCTCTACTAGTAGATGACAATATGATCTCCTGAAAGTTTTGTAAAAAAAATGACCAAAACCCACTGGCTGGGTGCACTGAACATTGAATCATTCTGCACTAACAAAACGCCCCTATTTACATGCTATTTTGAGCTATAAAATAAAAAGTGAGAACAGATGCATGTGGAACAATTGAGGTATGTCAAACTGCTCATATGTATGCCTGAAGGATGTGTGCAAAGTTTTGTGAGACCATTCTAACCATAAGAGGTCCATTGGGGCTGCGACAAATTGGATAGGAACCGACTAACAAATTATTTGCAATTTATTACCAAATTACCATGTTTGATAGTGAAGCTGTACTCATATTAAATGTATCCTTTAAAACATGAGCATTGTTCCCATGCAAAATTGGAAAATGCCTCTCAAGTAATGGGGCATGCTTCTGTGTCAAAGTGGACCATTGGGGCTATGACAGAGTGGCGGACATCATGGTCAGAGGGGGTACCTACAAAAATGCTAGGCTGTTAATTCCTGCAGGAATCCTTCATATTCCTGCAGGATTCGCTTTGGAGCGGTTTCAACTGAAGGAACTTTGTTCCTTTTGTGAAGGAACGCTAAAAAAGGCCGGACAGACCGTGAAGGAACGTCT
>JALLPB010000007.1:0-37917 GCA_036939975.1 Cyclostephanos tholiformis | reverse complement strand
GAAAACACTGTAACTTTTGGCCTATTTATCACGATTACTTAACGTAGGTCCATAAAAACTAATACCGTAGTTGTCGCCGGGACAATCTCAGCTTTCCAATGGTATGTAGGTCGGGGGGTATCGGACAGAGCCTACATACGTAAAAGTACGTGTTTCTACGTAATATCGGCTTTTAGCCAAAATTTTGGCTACAGGCCGATAAAGAGAGATAATTTAGTGTCTGTTTCTTAATCCCTGGTGTTTCTTTATGCCCGGTTTTTATGGTAGATATCTCACTCTCGGATGGTCTCAACGGCAGCGACACACATCCATGCAACTAACAACGCGAAGAATTGCTATCTTCGCCCGCCGCCCCACCGCCTCCCCGCCCCGCCCCCAGTGAGCATTAAAGCGTAGATCGCGAGCGCGGAGAGCAGCACCATGTCCAACGACGAGAACCTAACCATGACGCCCAACAACAACAACAGCAACAACAACAACAACGACGACGGACACTCCGATGGCACGAACGACTCCGACAACGACGACGAGGCGACGAAGGCCCTCAAGCGTCGGGAGAGACTCGAGCAGAATCGCATCTCGGCACGCGAATCGCGCAAGAGGAAGAAGAATATGATCGAGGAATTGCAGCGCACTGTGATAGCGCTAAGTCGCGAGAATAAGGAGCTGAACGAGCGCAACGAGTCGCTCAGGAGGGAGCTCGTCGAGATCGGGACGAAGAATCCCGGCGTGGTGCGTTTTTTTTTTTCATTTTTTGTTCTTTCGTTCGTCCGGACGAGATTTTTCCCCTCTCATCTTTATGAATTATGCATCCCCCCCCCCCCCACACGCACACTCTCGTTCCCGCAGGTTGATATCCAGGCGTTGGTGAATTGCAGCGGGGGCGGCATCATAACAGCAGATACTGTAATGGGAGGCACCGGCGGAGGTGGAGAATCCGCGCAGGCCAAAGTCGAATCCAAGATGGCAGATATCATCCCGTCCAACCCCCAGGCGGCGCAGAATCAGATTCTTCCGCGTCAGCAGCAGCAGCAACAGCAGCAGCAGCAGCAGCAGCAACAGCAACAGCAACAGCAACAGCAACAGGCGCAAGATCAAAGTCAGCAACAGCAACAGCAACAACAACAACAACAACTGCAGCAACAACTGCAGCCTCCTTCTCAGGCGGCGGGAGTGGCGACAATGGGCGGGTTTAACCCTCAACAGTTCGCCATGATGCAGCAGATGATTGCGTTGCAGCAGGCGGGTATGCTACCCCAGATGATGGGCATTCTGGGAATGTCGGGTGCTGCCAACGGGGGGGGGATGGTGGGACAGCCGCAACATCAGCAACAACAGCCACTGGATCAAAGTCAGCAGCAACATCAGCAACAACAACAGCAGCAGCAGCCGCAAGATCAAAGTCAGCAGCAGCAGCAGCCTCCATCTTCTCGTGGGCTTAATTAGATGGGATGGTGGACTCGACCTTCAGTGTCACTCAACTTTATTACCGCTCATGAATGAGCGTTGAGCGCGCATCGACTACCAGACAGATCTATAGGATCAGTGCTCGATTTTATACTGGATTAGAAACTATTCCTACTACATAGTATATACATGTGCATCATTTTTCAACCACCCCTGCCAACTTCAGACGGTATGTCATGAAAGAAGGTACATACTCTGAACTCCAATCCCCGGCTCTCTCCCCCCCCATCCGCATGCGATGGACTTTTTATCTCTTGCAGAGGATAAAGCTATGTTACTGCCTTTACATCATGTTGATTTTATTATTAGAATTAGTCGATTTTATATAGGACCTTTCCCTTACTTTTTCCGGCCTCCAAATATATGTGTCCCTCGGCCGCCTGGTCCAACGGGAAGGCACGGTCCACGCTCACGTTCAGCTTCCCCTCCTTCAGCCAACCGAAGATCTCGTCCGCCCTCGACACAAGCTCTGCGCGGTCGACAGTATAGTCCAGAAGTTTCGGACGCGTGACGTACGCCGACTTCCCGATCAGGCGCAGGACGGGAAATGCTGGCACGGCGCCGCTGGCGTTGCCGAAGGAGATGAATATCCCGCGATGGGCTAGGGAGTTGATGCTGATGTCCACGGTGGACTTGCCGATGCCGTCGATGACGGCCTTGCAGCCCTCGCCGTCGGTGACCTCCATGACTCGAGTGACGATGTCCACGGACTCGTAATCCTCGTACGACGCCCCGGGGACCTCGTCGAGCACGATGAGCTCGTCGCACCCGAGCGTACTAGCGACGTCGGCCTTGCCCCTGGAACAGGTGCCGATGACCCTGAAACCACGAAGCTTGGCCATTTGCGCCGCCCACTGGCACGTGCCGCCGCCCACGCCGTGGATGAGACACCACTCGCCGGGTTTGATCAGGTCGGCGTGAGCCGAACTCGTCAGGTAATGGGCGGTCAGGCCCTGAACGACGCAGGATGTCGCAACGTCGAGGCCGACGCCCTCCGGCACGGGCAGGAGCTTCGCCGCCGGCACGGCGGTGTACTGCGCGTCTGTGGAGTGGGGTGGTGGTGGTTGGTTGGGCGGGTGGGTGGGGGAGGGGGGGGGATGAGAGGAATGCGCTCGCGTCAGTCGAAAATTTGGGGGCGAGGCGTTCCCCGTCGAGCCAGGAACGAATCGGGCGGCCAAAAAAAAAATATCGACCCATCATTTTCACTTACACGATCCGAATACCGAGTACGCCACCGGATCGCCGATCTTGATCCCCTGACTCGCCGCCTCGTCGCTCACGGCCGCGACCGTGCCCCCCCCCTCCTGCCCCCCGACGAACGGCAGGTCACGTGGGTACAATCCCTTGCGGTGGTAGGTATCGATGAAGTTTATGCCCGCATACTCGTTCTTTACGATGACCTGCCCCGGCTTCAATTGCGGCGTCGGGAAGTCGTTCTCGACCTTGAGGGCGTGGGCGTCTCCCACCTCCCGTACGACGGCCGCCTATTTTTATTTATTTTTTTGTTTTGCATCGTCACGCGTCGTGGCATGTTATTTACATCCATCGAGGGGGGGGGAAAGTGAGAGATTTTTTTTCCCCGTATTTGGGTGGCATCCCCGATCGGTCGAACATTGATTTGATATGTTGTTACATAAAAACAAAGGCGCGAGAGAGTGAGTCATTCGAGGATGATGAATCCGATCAACGAACGCGCATTATGAAAACTCGGGACGATATTTTTATGGGAAATGTACATGAGCCGTTATTGTGCCTCGTATCACACCTCGAATCGGACGATAGAAGAGACACACTCAAATCGGCCACGCATAAAAAGATATACATATTATTTCCTCTGGCGCTCATTAGTAAGAGGACTTAAAACCGCCATTGATCTCCGGGACGTAATCGCGCTGAGAATTTCACGGGCGGGACAGCAACTTCCGACGAGGAGAATGGGCGTGGGGGGGGGATGAATCCCCCCCCCCACCGCTCATCCATCGACTCGAAGGAAAATGATCCCACGCCGGACGGTCGATTCGAGGGAGGGTTTGGCGGCGCTCTGTCGCAAGTATGAACGCGGGCATGTAGTACCCGATCGAGTAACTACAACGCGAAAAAAAACAAAAAAAAGATGTTATTACCGACAATGAGTGATTATATATTTTTTACCTTCATCGTCGGCGGTATCGAGGACATGCATCTTAACGATGAAAGCGCGGAAGCGAGTGCGTCGCGACGAACGAATGATGTTGGGACGAGGCGGGAGGCGAATGAAATCATGGTGTTCACTTGATAAAAAAAATATTTGTTGTCTTACCGCAATAACAATCCGTCGTCGGTCGGTCGTCGAAGATATCCAATTCTATTTTTCGATTCGATGTGACGTCACGAGCGACACACAACCACGTATTCGCGTTTCGGTCTGGACATACTTCACCGAGGCGGGAAGCCTCGACGTATTGACGCCGACCCCCGAACGCGTCATCCCTGTCTTGTTCGATCGGAGAACAGGAATTCCTCGCCAGACAAAAAAAAACACAATCGTGCTATCTACTACTAGCGACCTTCTTCTTGGAGGAGCATCGTTGCCACGTGAACCCGTATCCACCTCGGCTCCGACAGGAGAGTGGAATGGAGAGGAGGGGAGGGACTGCATGCCGGCCATCGACACTTTTTGCAAATCGTATTTTTTTGAAAAAAAGTGAATTATGATGCCACCATCACCATCGAGTCTCTCCCTTGCGACCATACTGACGGCGATCATCGCATCGTCGTCGCCAAGCGCGGTCGTTTCCTTCCAATCGTCGCCGCGTATGCCGATGCTTCCGTCGATGGATGCGCCTTGGAAAATCAACTCGCTGTCGTCGTTTTCATCATCGTCTTTTTCATCTTCTTCTTCTTCTTCTTCGTCGTCGTCGTCGTCGTCGATCGTCGTCCCCGGTCATCGGCGGCGCCATAGCGGAGGAGGCTTTACGCTGTATTCCCTGGTGGACATGCCGCCAATGCGTCCCATGGAGGAGGAGCGAGAGAAGGAGTCCTCCGACGACCATCTCGGCGAGAGAAGCGCCGAGGTGGAGGAGGTCGACGACGATCGGAGGGAATGGAAGCAGGTCGTCGGGGGATTCGTGCCGAAGTTCCTAAGGAGGAGGAATATGGGTGGGGCCGGGGGGGCTACACTCTCCTCCTCCTCCTCCCCCTCCTCCCCCTCCACCGCCGTTGACCCCGCCTCCCGCCCGACGATACTCACCGTCGACACCCTCGAGGACTACAAGCGCATCGTCGTCGACGAGTCCGACGCCATCGTGGTCGTTAGGTTCCACGCGCCGTGGTGCAAGAGCTGCAAGGCCGCCTATCCCCTTTTCGTCAAGATGGCGTCCGATCACCGCTCGTCGTCGGTCAAGTTCGTCGAGGTCCCGCTAACGAGGGAGACCGCGTACATACACGAGGGACTCGGCGTGCCGTCGGTGCCGTTCGGACACATCTACCACCCCGATGCCGGATTGGTCGAGGAGGGGAAGATCAACAGGAGGGAATTCGGCGAATTCAGGACGGCGTTGGACTGCTACGTACGCGGGTTCTGCGACCTTCCCCCGGAGAACGAGGAGGATGGAGGGGTAGGACCGACGGGGGAGGACGCCATCGTCGCCGATGATGAATTCCAATAAGTAACAATGGACTGTCGCGCGCGAACGATGAGGACTTAAACCCGGTTATGGTCGGGGGTGTTGATAAAGTAAAATGTACACTTCTTTACCTTTACGATTTTCAGTACACTTACTTATTCCTGGATCATTTTCTCACTAACTTCTTTCGCGTTTTTGGACAAACGTAGCAATGCATTGAAAGAAGCCATACTCCTCTCATTTCTTCTGTCCGGAAAGAAGTGCGATTTTTCCACACCTCTTCCTTCACCCTTTGAAAACATTCAATGGACCAGAATGAGGACTTAAGCCTAATGGTTGTGGGCGTTGATAAAGTAAAATGTACACTTCTTTACCTTTGTGATTTTCAGTACGCTTATTCCTGGATCATTTTCATTTTCTCGCTAACTTCTTTTGCGTTTTTGGACGAACTTAGCCGTGCATTGAAGGAAGCCATATTCCTCTCATCTCCTCTGTCCGGAAAGAAGTGCGATTTTTTCACACCTCTTCCTCCCCCCTTTGAAATCATTCAATGGACCAGAATGAGGACTTAAACCTAATGGTTGTGGGTGTTGATAAAGTAAAATGTACACTTCTTTACCTTTGCGGTTTTCAGTATACTTATTCCTGGATCATTTTCATTTTCTTGCTAACTTCTTTTGCATTTTTGGACGAATGTAGCCGTGCATTGAAGGAAGCCATATTCCTGTCAACTCTTCTGTCCAGAAAGAACTGCAATTTTTCCACACATCTTCCTTCCCCCTTTGAAATCATTCAATAGATCAGAATAAGTTTGATAAAAATGTGATATACATTTTATCATATAAATCCACCATTCCTTGGATCCAGGAAGCAGTACTAGTTGCATTTAATTGTTGAATGCCATACACTCGACTCACCTACCCAAATATATCTTCCCAAGATGCAATCATAAGGCGACGAGGGTTTTTTGACTGATAAATTCTCTCTCTGTTGCACCACTTCACATCTGCACCATGATTCTTTACTGACTGCTCCTTGAATTCTGATTTATTAGTCCCCTCTTACTACCATGAAATTGTGCCCAATTCCAAGACAGATAATCAGATAATAGATGATAAGATGGCTATTATCAAGTCCTACGCACAATTTTGGCCTTACATACACCATAATTGGTATTGTTTGCAGTTCCTCCCCCCCGCCCCCCCCCCCACCATTGGCCATTAATCCCGACCAGCAACTCTTCAATGAGATACTACTAAAAGTAATCTTCAAAATGCCAAACAATGATCATGAGCGAATCTATGTCGGAGGCCTCGATCCTAGCCGTGGCCTCACCGTTAAGCTCGTGGCATCAAGGCTATGTGCTATGAAAGGTGTTGAAATTATATCCATCAACGATGTTCCTACCAATAATAAACAGATGGACAACGAAAGTAATACATACAGAAAGCCAATCTACAAAGTAAAAACGCCAATAATCGATGAAGATGGCGATTTGGTGGACAATCGCAAATTTTTCTACCTTGAGGCTCGTGCCGCCACCACCGCTGAAACTGGAGAATCATCATCTCCCGGAGCATCGGCGCTGGAGCTGCTTGCCAAGCAATACAACGGCGTCAAGTGGAAGGGATGCAACTTGAGAGTAGAAGCGGCGAGGCCCCATTTCTTGAAAAGATTAGAGGTAGAGCGGGAAAATCGTGATCGTGATAGGCAGAATATCATCCCACAGAGTAGTAGTATGACGACGGCCGAGGATATTAAAGAGGAGAAAGAGGCCATCAAGAATAGACGCCGACTGCGCGTACGCAAACGATTTGGCGAAGAGGCATTTCACGTTGATACCCTTCCTCATACTCTTGATATTTGTCAGGACACATCCCACGACGATATGGAGGGGTGGAATCAGTTCGCGATACTTCACAAACGAATGCAGGATAAGCGGCATTCCCAATACAAAAAATTGGCCGAGAAGCGGAAGAAAGATAGGAGGATGTGGGCCAATAAGGAGGAAACTGGGAAGAAAGATCCTGCCTTCACCTCTACCACCAATGCAGAAAATGACGATGATTTAAGATCTTTGATATTCTTAAATAGGGGGATTCACGTACGTTTCAGCGATCGCAATTTTGTTGGTAGGAGAGATATCAAAACATGTCTTGCTCCAGATGATAGAGTGTCTGCCGCGTCGTCATCAGTGGCGTCATCTAATTCTGATGACTCGGAGCAAAACATGAAAACCATTGGAGGACGCGATGCGTACGTTTGGTCGGATGATGACGATGATGACGATGATGATGATATTGATGAAGATTCCCCGGCTCGTGCTGGCGAACCACTCAAACAAGAACGTCAGTATGCTTGGTCCGACGAAGAGGATGACACAGATGCTAGCGACAGGAATTTTCAAAGAACTGGCAAAGATATGGCGCAGCAAAATAAAACAGCGAGTATCATAGTCAACCAGTCGGGTCGACAGAAAATCACGAATGGGCCTAACTACATGACGGCTTTTGCAATTGACGAATTTTCGGGTGGCATCGATTTTGATCTTGGATCTAATGATTTTGAGAGAGACGCTGCTGCTAACAGAGAAGTCGATGATAATGATTTGTGGAATGAAATCGAGGATGCATCTCGCTTCTGCTTGGATGATGATATCCGTTCTAATATGAATGTTCTGGCACTACTTTTTCCTTCCGAGCATTTTGACAAGCGTCCGCTTGCACCTCCCATTGCAAGTGATGGTGATATCGGTAACGATGACATCCGCGATGAAAATGGTGTTAATCATCCCTCTTCATCGTTTGGTGCCGGATTGATTATACACCGGTATGATCCGACCAAAGAGGCAGATCAAATGTTCGAATTGCCTCGGTCCAGCAAAGACTTTATCAATAGTGTCGCAAACAGTCCTCCGAAAGTAATGGATAAAGGTAAAGATGATGAGAATCACGATAACTTGCTTATGTCCAGAGAGAGTTCAGGTGATGAAAACTTAATGCAGCAAGCTACGAAGCTGGAGAAGCAGGATATTACACCAACTGATATTTCTCTTGCCGTTGCCGGTGACAAAAAAACAACTTTGATAACCAACGATGTTGGGAAAATTGTACCAATCAAAGACTTCTTTGGAGATGAGCTCGAAGACAGATATAAAAAAGTACGCGGAGGAATGTCTGAATCGTTCTCATTAGGAAAACTTGATAAAGTGAATAAAAATCCTTCACCAAAGCCGGACGACATTAATGAACGAGAGATTTACGAGCAAGACAAACTCGAGGATGTCTTTAAACAGTCGCGCGGTGACGATGCGGGGGCGGGTGGATTCACTTTTGGATTTCTTAACCAGCAACCATGCGAGAATATTGTCCATGGAAGTGAGAAAAAATATCCCTCACCGACCCCGGACGACATTGATGAAAGTGAGATTTATGAGCAAGACAAACTCGAGGACGTCTTTAAACAGGCACGTGATGACGATGCGGGGACGGGTGGATTCACTTTTGGATTTCTTAACCAGAAATCAAGCGATAATATAGTAAACGGAGATGGGAGCAGTGTGCCATCCTCTTTTGGAATTGATCACGGTAGAGTAAAAACCTTAGGAGGAGGTATTATCGATGTTGACACTAAGGCGGATGCAATCCGAACAACAGCAGTCGCGGTGGTTGAGGAAACGGCAATGATGATATCAAATGAGATAGAAACAGAAGGACGACCAAGAAATAAGCAGTCAAGAGGCAGGAAATCATTTTCCAAGAGCGACTTAGATGAATTTGAGAAACTGTTTTTCAGCCTGAATGAAGGTCCACAAATTCTTGAAAACTTAGAGGGGATGAGGCATAATGATGAAAATCAGGAACGATGGCAAAAAGAGCGCCAAGTTCTTACAGATGACTGGAAACGAAAGCAAAAATCAGCACTATCTAAAAAAGGGAAAAAAATCAAGCAAAGATGAACTTCAGTAGCACCGTATCGTCTCGGCTGCTCCCGGTGGGATAGCAATTTTCTTTGGAATGGATTACCGTGGCCACGCAAGTTAATGATGAATAAACTTTACTCATCTTCTCCCTCGAAGTAACTGCCATGAAATCTTCCGGTCCTACGATTTCTCACCGAAGTTAAGACAGGTGGGACATCGGTGCTGTTCTCAAAGTCGATCTCATCACTCTCAATATCATCTTCCTCATCCTCTGATGTAAAGGAATCTTAATCAGAAACGGAAACACCGAGATGTTTAATCCGAAAAAAGCCCGTAGGTAAGTGTTATATTGAAAAAGTTGACTGGGCGTATCTGAGTCATTAATGCTCTTAGCAATAATCCCAGTAGGTCGCTACCCTATCAGATTTTTCTCGTATCACATCACTATTATCACTAGATAGCCTCTCGTCCCAAAGCAGAAACTGGAGTATGCATCCCATTTAACATCCCGAATAGCTTCCACGGCCGCAAGCTTAAGTGGAAATCATCCGATATCATTCGCCCTGTTGTCCTCGATACACCTGATAATCTTTTTGTCCTCATCATCGTCGCTGTGTTGACTCAAACATCTCCTGGTGGCGTCGTTCAATATTCCGACCTCACCCAATTCCGAGAGCGAATGCCGGGCGTTCAAAAATGATGGCAGAGATTCGGCGTTTTCATTCGACGTTTCGCGACCGCAACGATTCTTCGCCGTAATTTCTCCTCTCTGAATACCATGCCTTCTTGAAGAGTATTTGCACAACCGGGCGTACTGCATCGGATGTGTTGCCCATACCACGATGCATCAATCTGTAATCATACCATATAGCATCCCCGGCACGACACTTGCCATCCCAAACTGCCCCCGTTATTTCCGCTACGGGCCCGAAACCAGCCAAGCCCCTATTACGATGCGATGCGGGCCAAAATTGAGTGTAGCCCGTTTCACCGTTCAAGTCTATGAGAGGAACGAAGAGACATAGAGCATACGCGTCAGCTAGTTGGACCTTCCACCCATCCGTGCCCCACCCGGAATCGCTCGCTCCCTTTTGGTGATCGCCGTCGGCGTGCCACCCTTGGTTCGGAGCCCCCGGCTTCGAATACACCACGCTTATATCATAATCGATAGTGTCTCCCAAGCGACCGTTCAGTAGTATCTCAATTAGTGGACCGATGCGCTCAAGCAAAGCATGTTCAACGAAATTTCTCGCCTTGGACGTCTTCGATAATAATAGATCGAACCTTTCATATCCTCGCGATGCAATCTCCTTGAAACTTATGACGTCCTTCCCGATATTGAGGTTTGGTTGGTGATGCGATATGAGGTCCTCAATATTTGCAATTTCTTCGTCGATGCAACATCTTAATTTTTCCACCTCAAGTACTTCGAGAAGCGAAGTTTGCACGAACATTCCCCATTTCTTCATGATGGATGCAGCCCACTCGTCTGGGAAGGTGTCAACAATCGCAGCAGGTTCAGATGATCGAAAATTTCGTTTGTTATCGTGAGCAACGATGTGTTCGTCGTATCCGTCCAGTGGCCTCAGGGGTAATATGGCCGGAGCCGATGCCCAGAGTTCACATGTGTAAGACTCCCCGAGATCACGAGTTATGGTATTGGCAGTCGCCGCAACAACATCGTCGACGAGAGCGTCGGTGGCGGCGCAGATTAGGTCGACGGGCTTGCCTTCTTCGTCCTGTGTTTTGCTACTTGCAATCCAATCCACGGTGAAGCCATCGACCTTTGTCAGTATTTCATTGACGGTATTCCATGCCGCTTTCTCCGGGCCGGGGGGGGTCACTCCGATGAGAATGCAGTTCATCGTTCATCGTGTTGCGAGAATGACCATGACCTCCTCGATTTATGATGGGCCCGCCAGATCGTCAAACTTACGACTGTACATAATACACTCTATTAGATAGATACATGACGAAAAAAAAGTCAACTCCTCCCTACATAGGATTGCCTGCTGCAGCCTTCGCTCCACTCCTTACCCACTCCAGATGTGTGACCTTGACACTGACCTTCAATATATTTAGACATTCATCGTTGCGGCGTCATTCAGCATATAAGGATCCATATCGCGCATGAAAAATGAAAAGCCGTGTCCTACTAATCTCGGTTGGCTCAATCAGTACCTTGATGTCTTGTCATGCTTGGATCCCTAGACCGAAAATCGTCGTGAGAGGCAACCGTCCCTCCCGCTCACTCCATAAAAAGTACGAACCAATAAATAACAAGGTAGTGAACGAGCCGTTGCATACTCGAGGCGGGGGAAATCCTCTCGAAATGATGCCGAATCCTCTCATCTCTTCGCTCATCCCTCGACTTGGAGTCATCACCAGCACTCTACTTTACTTCTCGCCCATGGCCGCAGTCCGAGCCGCTAGCAGGGATGGAAGTCTGGGAGATCTCAATCCAATCCCCTTGGCTCTCATGGCCGTGGCATCCATGTGCTGGTTGGTATACGGCCTATCGATTCGCAATCCGTTCGTTGCATTATCCAATTTGCCAGGTTGCGTCGCGGCCATTTGGTATTCCACGGCGGTGTTGCCCCTGCTGAAGGGTAGTCAATTGAAGACCATGCAAAACACCGTGGTAGCCCTATCGGCCATGGTGGTCAGCTTGTGGACCTATCTATCGCTAAGCAACACGCCGATAGCTCAGGTTCAATCGATGTTGGGATTATTTGCCAGTGGATTGTTCATAGTGCTTTCAGGCAGCCCCCTATCCACAATCAAGACAGTACTGAGTACTAGGAATGCTGGATCGATACTTTCCTCGCTAACGATTGCTCAAGTTACTAACACTGCATTGTGGAGTGCTTATGGTTTCGCAATCGGGGATAAGTTCGTTTACGGTCCAAACTTGGCAGGGCTGGGATTTGGCCTCGTTCAGCTTGTTTTAAAACTTTTGTTCCCTTCGAAATGACTCGCACTCGATCGGAAATATGCATTAGATAACATCTTATCAAAATATTACCGGCGATAAATGCGATGGAGAAATTCCGGAACAAATTTACTCATCAATTTGGTTTTTGTAGAAATCTTATTTTACTGTATTGATAGCATGGGATGCCGAATCTGTGCATGCATTCGCAACGATAGATAATCCGCACAGAGGTGGACCAAACTCATTTTTGCCATGGAAACTTGAAGACCCCGCCACTCTTTGCATCGGATTCATCCTTTTCTTCAACCCATCCATTTTCAAAGTAAGGCATTTGAGTTTGCTTGCTATTTCCATTTTCATCAACGAGATTGTTCGCCTCCAGCGTAAATATCATTTTTCCATCCTGCAGAAAGCGCAAACGGGTACCACCGAAGGAAAAGTCGCAGAGATCACGTTGTACGAATCATTAATTAACAGTATCATCGTTAATAGCAGCACAACAGATGAGTCACGTGTGAGTAATCATTCGTAACGAAACCAGAAAATATACAGGCTGCTCACATTATCAACACCCTCGAAGTCTCCAAGGAAGGGCGCGCCCATGCCGGCTGCAATGAGCTGAAATAGTCCACGTCCGGTTATCTTCTTTTCTGGCTCATCGACAACCGCCTTTGTATCATCGGGAGGCGAGCCGAGACCATTGAAGCCAAAGTTCAACTTTGTGACCGCAGCCCGAACCGCGGTAGGGCTCGGAGGAGCGAGGAAGGCTGCTGCCTGTGAGGTGCCTGCGATAACAAGGACGAGGCGGGCGCACTTAACCATGATAGATTGCGTTTATGTGCAAGACGCGGGCGACGTGAGAGTAGTTTTTATTGGCGGACGGCGGAGGGCGGAGGGCGGAGGGCGGAGGAACTTATCATTGGCAGTGTGTTGCGAATTCGTTGACATGATGTGTTGACGAGTTGCCACGCAAGAAGATCCCAGGTGTTGGTGAGAAAGTACCATATGAATTCCGCGCCTGTAAGAGTCCACTGAGACCAAGAGAGGAGGAGGAGATTCTCGACTGAAAGAATATCGCGTAGAGAGAGATTCAGGACCTTTCAGATGCACGGGTTACTACTTTTTTTGATGCGTCCCACAAAATAACAGTAGGTAGTTCATCCCAAAAAAATGGCAAACGACATCACCGACGCAGGTGCCGATGCCGGCAAATCGTCTGGCGGATTACTCATCACAAGACACCACAGCTTCGACATCATTGCCGCAATTGTGCGACGATTATCGTCATATTACAGTAGGGCCAAGTCGGTCGTCTATGACACCGTCATTTTGCGACTAACCGAAAAGTGGTATCGGGCCGTGTTGCAAAAGCTGGACGATGGATCAATCTTGCTCGACGTTGGTGTGGGCACTGGAGGCGCATTGCTGCGCTGCGTTGATTTGATCGAGTCCAAAAATCTGAAGGTTATCGGAATTGATATTGATGCTGCGTACGTCGAAGCCGGAAACGCATCCATCCGGGGAGCGCATTTATCTGATAGGATTACCATCGACAAAGTGGATGTTTATGAAGGAAAACAGAAGATTTTGGACCTCGCGATGAATTTGGGAGCAACAGTCAACTCCAACGGACAATTCGTCGACGCAGTCTATTTTTCAGGCTCTTTCTCACTGCTACCCGATCCCGTGAAAGCATTGCAGCTCGTTTCATCTTTTGTCAAAGGGAATGGTGCAAGAGTCTACATTACTCAGACATATCAGCGGAAAACTCCATTCTTTTTACCGTATGTGAAACCTCTCCTTAAGTATGCAACGACTATTGACTTTGGAAAACTCGTGAAGGAGGAGGATGTCTTGCAAACATTCAAAGAGAGTGGGTTGGAGATTTTAGAGCATGATGTTATCCCCGAAAGTGTCGACAACAGATTTCAGGCTGCGTATTTGTCTATTTTGCGTTGATCTATAGAATTTTTAATTTGAGGTCGTATCAATGAATATCTTCACGGTTCTCACGGCGCCCATTTCAGTAAGCTGATATAGATTGCTTACACACCTCACAATCCGAGTTGTCTCTTCGCCTCCTTGACTATAACTTCCGCCGCAAAATCGACCTCTTCCTCGGTCGTATCCGGCCCTACACTTAATCTTAGCGTGCCGACTGCGTGCTCCGGCGGAACATTCATGGCTTTCAGGATAGGCGAGTATGAGGTTATATCGCTAGATGACGAATGACACGCCGATCCGGCACTGCAAGCAACAAGATTTCCAATGTTGGACAGTAATTCTCCACTGCGGATTCCTTTTATCCCTATGGAAAGGGTGTTCGGTAGCCTTTTCTTTGGGTCCGCTGGTCCGTTTGTACGGATAATTGTGGACTCGTCGCCCAAACCCTTAGTTATGTCCAGCAATAATCGCTGACGCATTGCTTCCATATGTTGTGCATTGCACTTCCAAACATCCAAACCAAGCTTCCTCTCGAGTAACAATTCAGCTGCACGGCCCATTCCTACGACGTAGGGTACATTCTCTGTCCCTCCCCTTCGCCCGCCCTCCTGACCACCTCCCAACAGCAGCACGCTACCACCATTCTCGGGATCCTTTCTTCCACATTCGTAAAAAACACCGGGACGGATGTACAGAGCGGCGATGCCCTTGGGTGCGCCGAACTTGTGTCCGACGAAGGTTACCATATCCGCCCCCGTCGATGAATTTGCCAATCCGCGCAAATCGATCTTCCCGACCGCTTGGGCCGCATCTGTATGGAATAGCACTCGTCTTTCTCTGCATAACTTGGCTATTTCAAAAACTGGTTGAATAGATCCCACTTCATTGTTGGCAGTCATTACGGTGACCAGAACGGTATTTGGACGGATGGCATTGATGACATTATCTATCGACACAATGCCTTCTTCATCAACGGGAACATAGGTGACTGATATCTTAGGTGTCAGGCCACCATCTTGAGCTGAGTAAGAACTCAAACATTGCGTTATGGCAGGGTGTTCAACGTTAGTAGAAACAACGTGGACCAATCCGTTCTCATCAGCTTTGTGTAAGGACGAGAGCAACGATAGTCGTATGGCTAGATTGTTCGATTCTGTGCCACAACCAGTAAAGACGATGGAGGATGCATCAGCGCCGTCAGCTGGGCTATCCTGTATCACGCGCAGCAAAGCTCGTCGGGCTTTGTCAACTGCGCGCTTAGGCTCTTGTCCGAAATGATGCGATGATGATGGATTGCCAAAGTGATCGGTAAAATAAGGAAGCATCGCCTCTAAGACAGGGGGGTAGATCGGTGTCGTTCCATTATAATCGAGATAGACGCACTTCTTCATCCCATTATGGTCGCGGCAGGCAATACTGGATACAACAGGCGCCTTAACCACCAACCGTGGTTTGGGTATCGCCTCATCTTTCATCGATTGCGGATTGTTTACAGATCCTCCAAGTGGCTTGGGAAACGTACTCTTTGGAAAAGCCGAGCCAGCCTTGACATCGAGTTTGCTTGTATAGCCAAGCTTACTCCCCTCGGATAGCCATTGTTGGACTCCAATTTGAGTTCGGAAATCTTGATGAAGGAAGTCCGTCCCCCGTGGAAGAATAGCCACGCCGATAGCCCGGGACACGGAAAACACCTCACCGTACTCGACGCGGACCATTTGTATTCCATCCACCGGCTCCATCAGATAAAAGTACAAGTCGCATTCCCATCCGGGATACTGGTCGCAGAACGCGATGGTGGCATCGAACGTCTTCGCCTTTTTCAGCCACTGACACAATCCGGAGAAATATGCGTTCCTGCCAAACGTATCGCCCTTGGCGAAATTCACGATCTCGCTCTTTCCCCAATTTTGCGTGAACTTGAACTTCGGAATTTTCTTGTCCGCGGGCGCAGTCCAATAGGCGAGGAATTTCTCGACATTGTCCTCGCTGTAATGTTCAATCAGGCTCCGCGTTTCGGTGCTAATTACGAGATAACATCGTTGTGATGATGCGCTTTCCGGGACGGCCAGCAACGACGGTGAGTTGCTCATAATTGGCGATGCGGGGGATGTGAAGTTGGTTTTGGATACAGTCGATGCGAGTCTATTTTATTATTACTGAACAGTATGACCCTGTAGTTCTTTCACCCTCGTCAAGACGCGGCGATGATGCCATACAAGGTTCGACGTATGTTGTGTATGAGACCGAAGGCTAGGGCTGCGCAGAAAAATGAGAGAGGGGTGATTTATTTACCTCTCTCTAGTGATAGATTTGTTCATTTTATTTTTGCAACCGTCACAAGTAGAAATGGGGGGCCACTCCCCCCCCCCAGCCCCAAAATTCCCGCGACGTCAAACCTTAGTATGGTACTACCGACCATACCCCCCTCTCATCCGATCTCTCTCTTCACAAAGAAGCTATGCGCCATGGGTCGCACAGCCCCCAATAGCTACGCTCTCACAGCCGAACAGATCGAAACCTTCCACAGGGATGGGTGTGTCACGCTGCCCAACGTCCTCACGGAGGAGGAGGTAATCGAGATAGAAAAGGTCTTCGATCGCTTCCTAAATCGGGAAATACACGTTCCGGGCAAGGACTTCTGCGATATGTCGAAGCCGTTCGGCGTCCCCTTCGAGGAGTGGTCGATCGTAAATTGCATGCTCCCCACGGTGTACCATCCTGAATTCGCGGACAATGTATTTGAGCGGATCACGGCGGATATCGTTAGGCAGATCCATCCAAATCTAGAAATGGCCAAGGACTACGATCAGCTTCTGAACAAGCGACCGGGTAAGGGCGACGCCGTATTCCCCTGGCATCAGGACATGGGATACTGGCCGGGACCAAAGGCACTTGGCGTCGAGGAGACGGCGACCTGTACGTTCTCGTTGGCGGTGGACGACTCCACGGAAGAGAATGGGTGCCTGCGCTACCTTCCAGGATCGGGAGTGGCACGGACGTTGAGGCGGCACGCTCCGCTGTCGGGTTCGAGAAACGAGGGCCACGCGCTGACTATAGACGTCGATGAGTCAAAGGGAGATGTCGTTACTCTTGCGCCCTGTATGAGGGGGTCCGTCACGGTCCACGACGAGTTTGTCGTTCACGGCTCGTCGGGGAATATGTCACACGATCGGCAACGGAGGACATATGTTCTGGCATACAGGCCCAAACAGGTCATTGATGCGGAGAGGAGAATCGGATTCACCCACAGTCACAATGATGATGTGAATTGGGATACGTTTAACGATGGGGAGGAAAGGAAAAAGCTATGATTGGTGCCGGCACCGGGTTGTGCTTTGGGCACAGCTCCCCGGGGACGAGTATAATATCACGCAAATCGAACAGTCCGGATCGCCGACTATGTGCACAATTAAAAAGACTCCTTGCTTGTAATGCATATAGAACATCTGCAATTTACAGCTTTGCATTTTCATTGCCAGTGAAACTGAGCTCGTCTTCCAACTCCTCAAAATGGCGATTCACCATTTCTTCCGTGACATCGATCAAATTCGCAGGGCTCCATTTAGGATTCCCATCCTTGTCCACCAGTGCTGCTCGAACGCCCTCGTAAAAGTCACTACCTTCTTTCATCATGTGCATTACGATTCTGTATTCCATTTGCAATGCTTCTGCAATAGTTTGTGCCTTCGCCCCTCGCTTCAATCCCTCCAACGTTACTTTCAGACTCGTGGGTGACATGGTTTTCAATATGGACAATGTCGATGTGCCAAATTGGGAATACGGACCCATGCTCTCTAACGAATCGAAGATTTCCTCGACGGAATCCTTTCCATCGAATGCAAAATCTATGTCCAGTCTATTCTGGGATAAAAATGATGCGTTCGAGTCAATGCCATTGTCGTGAAATGAAATAAGAACACTTTCCACACAGTCTCCCAAACCTCCCAGCTTGGATGAGTCGTCGTCATCTGAGGCGTCTACGAGACATCTTTTCAATTCCTCCAATCGATTCGATTTTACGTAGTGGGTCGCGATCCCTGCATATATCAGATCTTCCGCCTTCAATCTAGCACCGGTCAAAGCCAGATAGTTGCCTACTCCACCTACCACCAATTTATTCTGCCACTGGCTGTATAGTTTCAGCCGCGGAATCCACCAACTGCCTCCCACGTCAGGATATAAACCAATCTTGCATTCTGGCGTTGGCGGATAGGTCCAGTGTACAGTGTAATAAGATGTATGGTTACGTTCTCCGAAATCCGCGATTATTCTCCGAAACAGCTACTTACCCGGCATGGCAAAAATGGTATTTTCCGTCGCGATCCTGTATTTCCCATGGACCGACAGACCCACTCCGCCTCCCATGACGACGCCGTCCCAGATCGAAACCTGCGGCAGGTGCGGAGGCTGAGTGGCGATCGTGTGATTCAGCCGATATTCCTCCCGGAAAAATTCCGCGGGTAGGACGAGGTCGTTCGACATCCCCGCGAGGTACACGGACTTGACGTCCCCCCCGGAGCAGAATGCGGGCGTCGTGTTGCCGTCCTTTTTTTCGTACGGCGTCCCTACCATGAGGGTCGCCCTGACGATACCGGAGGCTTGCCACGCGTCGAGCGTCGGCGTCATGCTCCGGATCATCTCGAGCGTGAGCGCATTCAGCGACTTGGGGTTGTTGAGTTGCAATATGCCCAATCTGGAGGACAGGGATGGTAGGAGTTGCGTGGTGAATGTTTGCGCCATGTTGCTATGACTAAAAAATTACTTACAAGCGGCGGCCGGGGCGGCGCGGGCTTCAGTTGGTGGTTGTTGGTCGTCCACAGTAACTGGATAGGTAGCCGTTAGGTAGTCAATCGCCGAGCGAGGATGAGACCCCGGCCCAGCACACACTCAGAGCAACAAAAATACCTAGAAAGAAAAGTATGAGTAATAATAATACAATATGAAGTTTTTTGGTTCATCGCAGGGATTCTGGGACAGGTAAATAGGAATGGCATCCCTTTTTGATAACTCGTCCGATTCGGACAACTCATCCTTCGGGATGAAAAGCGAATCGGATGTAGATGACGATACATTCACCGTCGCGACTTGTTTGCAAAAGCGAAGAGGGCCAACGGATAATTCGAGAAGGGACACAATAACTCGCACCCTGCCGACGATATCGATTCATGATAGTCGTGATAAATACGCCATGCCTAATACGGTTCAAAGGAAACAGATACATCGCCATCTTGAGGGTGCACCATTTCAACTACTACGCGAGGCCGAATCCTTAATGGACGATGTATCATATAACTCCGACAAGGAAGGTCATGGTAAATTCCGTAGAGATAGCAATATATCTGGCATGACCTCGATTGGTGGAAGCGTTTTTCGCACCCCTACTCGAGACCAAATCACGGGTAACGACATAACGAACGAGTCGACGGTCGTACGGCGAAATGCAGCATCTCTGGATGCCTCTAAACAGATAAATCTTCTGGATGAGGAGGATTTCGATGAATCTGAATTCGGCAACAGCCCCGATGATACAGAACAATTGAATCGCCGCCGCCATAGCAGCGAAAGGTTCATGTCCGTTTACAAGGAATTGGCAGCCAAAAAAATCGCACGGTCCTCGGAGAAGACCGACGATCACGACAGCGGTCACAATCCTGCGAAGGCCGTGAATGTCAAGACTCTCGTTACGACTGCATTGAAGATTGTGACAGATGGGCTGGTCGCTCATGCAACATCTACTGCGTGCGATGGAATCGGGACCTGGGACGTGGACGAGAAGCAAAATTTGTCCGGAAAGAAGCGGTCTCTTGACATTGATAACACAGGTAGTAACAACGATGGCAGACAACGCAATCGAAGAAAATCATTGAATATCAGAGCAGAGATGACCCTTCTTCAAGATTTGTTGGAAGAAAGGACAGATGAGTGTGCTAGACTAAAACGAGTGAGTGAGCTGATGCCAACTCAAGGCACCTCGACTATTTTCGTTGTTCTGTGTATTATCTGACATGCTTAACATGACAAATACTTTCCCAGAAACTGGAAGAATCTCAATCGAAGAATGAACTTCCTGGGGGGGGTGAAATCATATCTTCTTTGCAGTTAGAAAACAGAGAGCTGAAGTTGATTGCGATCGAAAAGGAGAATATGATTCACTCGTTGAAGGCAGAGAAAGAGCAGGCGCTCGCCAAGGCTAGCAGGCTGGAAGCCAAAATTTGTGAACTGCAAGCAAAGGCTAACGGTTTAGTGGCGGAATTGGATGCATCCAAAGCAGATTTTAGCATTGTAGTCCAGTCTAAAGTCGTTCTTGAGTCAAAGTTAGCACTTTCTATGGAAGCCACCTGTGCCGCCAACGCACGCGAAAAATCAATCTCCTGTCAATTGGAGGATTCGCGCTTGGAAGCGGAGAAGCTGATGTCGGACCTGCAGGCGAAGCGCGAAGAACTTGAAAATGCCATATCTGAATTGAATCGGACAAGAAAAGAAAAAGATCTCGATGAGAAAGAGAAAGAATCAAGTTTGAGAGTTGAATTACAGGATAAGATGGATGAAATGCGGGGAGCTTTGCAGCAAATAAAAGATGCTGAAAGGGTTCGAATGGGGAAAACCAAGCTCATCGAGGAAGAGTTGCAATGGGCAAGAGATGACTTGTCGACTGCTTATTCGAAGATCGCCGAGTCGGAAGCTGCTATGGCGTCTCTTCGCTGCACCATGGATGAGTTGGAGCGCGAGAACCAGTCTCTTCGTGATCTTACAAAAATGATGCGTGAAACACCCAAGCGATGGAAAATGGAGTGGACTGAAGGGACCGATGGGATAGAAGTCGCAATGAACGGCACCACCCCGGGAACCACGCAACTTGACAATATCAACTCGCTAGGCGCGGAGGACACCTCCGATTCGGTGTTATCTGATCACGTTTCCAAGCTTCCGTTGATGGCAATTCTTCAACGAACGCCGGATTCGTCCTCCCGTCAGTTGTCGTTCGCCCCTGCCGACGAGGCAATGTTAACCCCTGATAAAGAGAATTATCCGCCGCAGTTGCAAACGGAATGCGCACTGTGCTTTCGTCCTCATAGGCCGAATGCAGCTACGAAGAGATGTCAATGTGGCATAGATGATTGCGTGAAGTGGGCTCATGCCACCTGCCTCCTTAATAGGAAAAGCGTATCGAAAAGCGTCTCTCATCCAGGCACGCCGGCGCCTGTTCTCCCCATGATATTGTGCGAGGGGATATGGCACAGCAACAAACCTCCCAAAGAGTTAAATAGTTGAAAATTGATTAGTGGCGGATGCACGCGTCGTTAGGCTTGGGTCAGTTCAAAGAGTTTGATGATTGAAGTTGAACCATCGAGTGTTCCTCACTTGAACTGATTTGTCTGAGTACACCTCCCATCGACTCGATGAGCGTTGTACTTCCGGGATAATCCCCATGAAGCAGGTGTTGGTATGCCCCGAGATTCATCGGATATTATGGATCTCCACCCACGAATCGTACTCATATCAGAGCTGAACACGCGTGCACAAGGCCAACCTAATGGATCAATCGTGCGCAATCAACCATAAAATGAGCCGAATGAACTATGATCTCAAAGAAGTGTTTAGATATTAACACGAAATATAAATCTAGTCAAACATGTTGGGATCAGTGTAGTAATTTTCACGTCAATATCTAACACTCCTCACGAAGCCTAATGCCATATTAGCTGCTCTCTTTCGCGCCCATCGAGAGCTCTTTTGGGACGTCGTCGCAAGCATCTCTATCATGTGGTCGCCTTTATAATTCCTCTGCACCGAGAGAATGGCCTCTGAGTGTGCTCGTTTCTTCTGAATAACCAGAAGTGCCGTACACGAGGAGAGAATGTTCTCCATGCCCACACATTCACAAAGTATTTCTTCGCTTATCAATGCAGGTGTTGCATCTCGAAGCAAGTCTCTGAGCGTACGAATGTCAGAGAGCCTAGCCTGTTTGAAATTATGCTCCTCCTCTTGAGTGTACCACTTCGACGCAGCGTCGTCATAGGGAATGAAGAATAACTGGCTGAACCGGGATATCTGCACTTGAGGTCGTTCAAACATAGTCACAGCACACACATGCCTGAGGACAACTCTTGGTTCGCATGGAAAATCAACCATCATGCCCTGGGTCAAGGGAGGAACTTTTTCGCTTTTTGTTGTGTTTGGTTCATATGGAGAATCAACAATCATGCCCTCAGTAAAAGGGGAAACTTCTTGGCATTCGGTGGCATCAAACATAATGAGATTAATAATTATGTGCATCTAAAAAGAGTTTGCAATTCGTCCTGTTCTCATAATAATATCTCTTTGTCGACGCACGCGTTTTGATTTTTGACTACCTAGTACTTTTTCATTAAGTGTTCCCACGTTTATCGTTGTTTCTTTTGTGTATCACATATTACAATAGAATCACACTTTAGAAAAGAATTGGGTAAGATTAGACCAGGGAATTACTACGTCTAAATAAATAACTTTATGGTATTATCTTCGGGTTTTGGGTACACTTTGTGTACCCTCTAACCGAGTGTACACGTGTATTTGTGGGACGTGATGTGACGGTGTACCAGCAGATAGCTACGAATTCCCACATAGCACGAGAAACCATCTTAAACCAAAAACCCTCGTGCGAGCCCACAAAATTCAAGACTCTTGTTTGGCTCGAACCATGGTATTGTCGGATTCCGTCTACTAGTGGAGATGCAAAATATGACATTATGACAAAACAAATGATGTTATAATGTTGACTAATTTATTATCCAACGTAGGCTTAATTTTTAACCTTTTATCATGTGTCACGCCGAGCTGTGGCACGTCCACAACCGTGACATGGCGTCGCGACAGGCGCCGACAATGCACTCGAGATGGGCCAAGCGCGCCGGCGGCGAGACGTCCACGTTCGCGGTCGAGGACGTACCCCCCCTACTCGCGACTATACCGCCGACGCCGCCATCGAGGACCGTATCCCCTCATCGCGCGTCATCGTCGTTGTTGTTGTTGTTGTTGTTGACGTCGTCGTCGTCATTATGCGCGACCGCCCTCCCCCCCCGGGGAACGGCGACCTTCGGGGAAAGACCCCCGTCGACGTCGACGTTGTCGCCGTTCCCTGTTGTTTCCCCCGTCGTCCCGCCGCGACGTCGGGTGGGACGCAGCCTCCTCCATCCCTCGTCCTCGTCCGCGACCACTCCCGCCTCCGTTTTGTCGACGATATCATCCCCGCCGCCCCGAAACGCATTCGTCCAATCGCGCTCGACGCCCCGAGCGAACCGCGAGGAAGTCGACGAGGAGGAAGATGAGGACGAAGACGACGAGGCGGGGAGGGAGGAGGATGTGCCGACGAAGATGCCGTGATTCAACACGTCGTGCATCAGCCCAGGGAGCGCGCTTTCGCTCGTACTGTTGGCGTTTCCCCTCCTCCCCCCCCCCCCTCCTCCTCCCCTCCCATCAATGTCGTCGTCGTCGTCGTCGTCGTCGTCAATATCATCCATCGACCCACCCCCCCTCCGAGGTCGGACATGCTACCAAAGATCCGACTCAATGCTGCGACGAGGCTAGGGGGAGGAGCGAGAGCGACGCCATCCCCGCGATTATCGGCGGCGGACGACGATGATGACAACAACGACGACGACAGCGGTGCTCCCCCTCCCCCTCCTCCACCGGGTGCGGAGGCGGTATAATTCCCCGCGCGCACGATCTTGTCGTGATGACGCAAAACGCGCGACGTAATGCCCGGTCCGTCCCCGACTTCCGCCAACGACATCGCGTCCGCGGCGGCGTCGGCGGTCGCGGTCGTCGTAGTGATCGCTCCTCCCTCCGCCTTCCCCCACCTGCGCGATCGCCTCCCCCCCTGCATTCGCGATCCCTCCTCCCTCCCCTCTACCTCTTCGGAGGACGCGACGACGTCATCATCTATGATGGGTGGACGAACGACGACGACGCTTCCTGCTGTCGCGGTCGTTCCCGTCGCGACGTAAAGTGATCACGACAGCGGCGGCGGCGGCGGCGGCGGCGGCGTTAGGAGATGGAGGCGGAGGCGTTGCAGCAATTTTTTGGCGGCGGCGTCGGGCGGCGGCCATCGTCGCCGACGCCTGTGTGCCGCACCGGCACCGACACCTACTGCCGCACCGAACTGTGGATCGATTTTTTTTTGTTGGCGAGGCGCGATTGGTCACACCACTCAACTTCCCGCCACTTAAAGGCCCGCAGAATCGTCACGAGAATCGTCACGGTTACGGTTCTGCGGCAGGTAGGAATTGTTAGAGTACACTTTGCGTACCTAAACCGGCAAGTATTAAAAATACCAAACTTAATACTGACCTCCCACGTGGCTACCGTAGAAAAAAGTATGCATACCTAGGGTTTTAGGTACGAAAAGTGTACCCTCAGCAGCGTGGGAGCCAATAATGTGTACCTAAACCCCGGGTAAGTTCACGTACCAATTGGTACCTGACCCCCCAAGATAGGAGGTAATCCAAGAGCGATCGTCGCGGAGGCAAGTTAATTCTGTTACTACTAACTCATGTAATTAGATGAGGAATCAGTATCAAAATTTTTAAAGAAATCGCCAGAAGAAAAGCCGGATAGAGCTATGGAAAGAGAATTCAGATTTTGGATTAGAAAAATTAAAATGCGATGTTCATGATTAAAGGACGTATCTTGGGCGGAAATAGTTTTTACACAACCCTTATTATGGCGACACAAAAAAGAACTCTACTACCATACCACATACATACTTCACATCCGTTTCAATTCATGAGATTCGCCAGAGGGTGGGGAGGCCGATGATCCCCGATGTGGCAGAGACCCGTCGAAGGGAACGACTGCGATATGGCCCCGACCACCACGATTGGAAGAACGAACGACCCGCCGAAAACAGCATGAGCAACGAATATGCATCATCGTTGTCGTTGTCGCCGGTGGCGAATTGGAAATACTCTGCGGCGAGGGCGTGTGAGAATCTCAATCGCATACTGATCGACATCCATCTTCTGGAAGTGGAGGAAGACGATGGGTTGTCCCCTCGACGGGCGGGGTGCGAGCACATCGCCGTTGACACGGCGCTATCCGACATGATCCCCCGGGAGACATTTGCAGACGAACGCAAACGAAGGATGGGGGAGGGAGTTTTGGTAGACGAGAGACGCGAAGAGGACGACGAGAGCAACGCCGATGAGGCGTCCATCAATGAACGTGGACGAATAATGGAGGAGGGTGCAGTGGAAAATGAAGGACGGGAAGTGAATTACGATATCTACGTAGATGAAACAGTCGCCGTCACACTGCAAGAGGAGGATGAGAATGAGGACGACGAGGTAAATCGTCTGCTAACTGAGAGGCGAAATCTTTTGGAGAGAACGAACTTGGTCGAGAGTCTCTTGCGTGCCCGTGGACGAAAAGTCGAGGAGCAAGAGTTGTGTGCATCCACAAAAGTGGTACTCATCGATGATCATGCACGAAGAATGGATGATGGTGGGATGAAATGCGAGCGTATCAATGAGGAATACGAAGAGAATGATGAGAGGAAAGGCTTCTCTGAAAATTTGGCGAAGAAAAGAGAGAAGCAAATGGAGACTGAGATGGAGAGGGGAATGGAGATAAATTCGAACACGAAAACTGAGCCATCACTTGCTGCGGCGGGAGAAAACATGACTGCCGAAGAGAGGATGCGAAGCCAGTGGGCGGAGGAGGAGGAAAGAAGTAAGAATGCCGAAGAGTATGAAGAAATGTGTAGAAAAATGGAGGCAGCAGTCGCTGAGACTAAAAATAGAAAAAAGATAATCAATGAGGCTCGCGATGCGGCAGGGAAAGAGCTAGCCGAGAACCAAAAACGTGAGGAGCAAATAAAATTGGTCGAGAGGATCTTACAGGCCGCCGCCAACGATGCGAAGGGAAAAAACGCCTACTATATCGTCCTGGACATCGCGCCTACCGCTTCGATGGCCGAGATAAAGAAGTCATATCGGAAATTGGCGTTGAGGCTGCACCCCGACAAGGACAGGTACACCACGCCCAACTCCGTGGAGGCCTTTAACGCCGTATCGTGTGCGTACGATGTGTTGAAGGATGCATCCTCACGGAGCAAATACGATCAGGCTCAGAATAGTATCTGTTGCGTGGTCTCAAGGGAACCGCCGTCTGTGTTCAATACAATCCCACGTGGGACCCGCATCACCGTCCAAAGCACTGATACAAGATTCACGAATCTCAACGGCCAGCAGGGTAGTATCCTAGAGTATGACGAGGTCGCCGATTTGTACCTCGTCAAAGTAGAACATCACTGTGATCCGATCTGGTCCAAGACATCAGCCCTGTTCCAGAACGTCATCGTCTGCCTCCGTGCCGCGAAAGCAATGGAATTAGGTACATTTTTCGTTACGCTAATGTCATATTACAAGGATAGTAGGGGCGGCTGTTACGAAGCGAGCTACGAAGATGATGCGATGAGGATGATGCGGACTGCATATCTTCTGCCCGATCAATTCATCATTCCGAACGGCACCATTGTTCATGTGGAGAGTGGCATGTACGGGGTAGTTGTCGATTGGAATGAGGTGTTTGATCATCATACTAATACCGATTGCAGCTACTATGAGGTTAGACTCTCACCCGACAAGTGTTGTCGAGTCCACATGCGGAATATCCGAGTCTAGAGGAGAAAATAATGTATAGTGAGGCTAACTCAATTCAATTCAGCTCTAATATTGTTAAGTGCAGTGGGCTAAGAAAATTCATAGACGTCACGCTTGGCTCATTTCCGGCGCAATAAATTACAAACTCACTCTCTCCTGACACGGCGAATCATTAACCGCTGATGCCCTCCTCCTCCTCGGTGGTGCACGTGGTAGCAGTGAATACAATTGGTGGAGGTGATAGAATCGGTGATAGGGGTGCTGTTGGTGGTGCTGCTGGTAGAGGCAGTTGCTTCATCCCATGCAGTCATCCCCATGCAAAGAGGCATTTTTCAAGAGAGTAGTTATGTCTGAAGTCCCCTGCTTGACTTTATTCGCAGTGAAGTTGTCGTCAGCACCCTCCAGCTGGATCATTTGATATTTTCACCAATGCCAATATGGTCGGAGGACTGACCTATAGACAATTTTTTTAAACATGTGTCTATCAATATTATCTTGCCCTCCAAAAGTGCTGTAAACCATCTGCTGACTAATCAATGAGAATGTTACTGTCAATTGCACAGTTTACAAGAAAGCGTACATTGATTTTATTGGAATTTTTCACCATTGACAATGTGCAATAGAATGAAAGAGTGATAGAGTTAGGGTCACTTTATTTAATAAGTCTGGGTTCAGTATAGTAGCCTATCGGAGCAGAGGAATGAATGAGACGGATAGTATAGGTGGCTTTAATTGTGTTACTAGACAATGTGTTGTAATTCATGGGGGTTGGGCATCGGCCACAGGTTTCCCTACCAGCTTTCCTATTGAGACTTTGAAAATTATATTCTATTCCTTGGCTGCGGGCGACTTCGTTGCGAGATCTGGGTGATTTGAAGAAGCCGTGTGCTTGGACGGTAGGTGGAATGAAGAGGAGGGCAAGGAGTGCCACCAAACGGCCGAGATGGGCAGGGTGTGTGTTCTGTCTTGTAATTCTTGTGATGAGAAAGCCTCTTTTGAGGAAATCAATTTTGCAATTTATGAGTGCTTCTTGGCGGAGCATGCGGGTACCATTGTTTAAGTCTTGATCATCAGGACCATTTTTTAAGTGTTGGTCATCATCAACATTTATCTCCTGATCTTGTCGTCGTATGGGACTCGCCTGACTCCGACTTGAATGTTAACTGCACTATCATCATTTTGGTCTCATGGCGGGAGAGCTCCAACTTTCATTGACTATGATCTCATGGTTGATCTTGATGCAAAAGTTCTGGTCTTGGCAGCACTAAACGAGCCAATCGCTCCAGGACGTCGATAGGTACGTGGGAAGGATGCACACTTGGACATCACGTGTAACATACCTTGGCGGCGAGTGATTTGAGGGATCATACGTGGTTACCAAATCCATAGAGGGCAGGTCGTATGCCGATGATGCCCGATGTGACAGAGACCCTTCGCACGGAACAACTGCGATATAGCTTCGATTGACATCCATCCTCTGGAAGTGGAGAAAGACGATGGGTTGTCCCCTCAAGGGCGGGGTTTCAAGCACACTGACGTGAACACGGCTTTGTCCGACGTGATCCCCCGGGAGACATTTGCAGACAAGTGTAAACGATGAATAGGTGAGGGAGTTTTGGTAGACGAGAGACGCGAAGAGGACGACGAGAGCAACGCCGATGAGGCGTCCATCAATGAACGTGGATGAATAATGAAGGAGGGTGCAGTGGAAAATGAAGGACGAGAAGTGAATTATGGTATCTATGTAGATGAAACAGTCGCCGTCACACTGCAAGAGGAGGATGAGAATGAGAACGACGAGGTAAATCGTCTGCTAACTGAGATGCAAAATCTTTTGAGGAGAACGAACTTGGTCGAGAGATTCTCGCGTGCCTGTGGGCGAATAGTCGAGGAGCAAGAGATGTGTGCCGAGAGACACAACACGGTCGAAGTGATATCCACAAAAGTAGTGCTCATCGAAGGTCAGGCACGAAGAATAGCGAAAGTATCAGTGAGGAATACGAAGAGAATGATGAGAGGCAAGGCCTCTCTGAGAAGCAAATGGAGATTGAGATGGAGAGGGGAATGGAGATAAATTCGAACACGAAAACGGAGCCATCACTTGTTGTGGAAAATATGACGACCAATGAAGGTATGCACGTTACGCTATTGTCATATTACAAGGTTAGTAGGGGCGACTGTTATGAAGCGAGCTACGAAGATGATGCGATGAGGATGGCACGGACTGCATAATATCGTCTGCCCGATCAATTCATCATTCCGATCGGCACCATCGTTCATGTGGAGAGTGGCATGTACGGGGTGGTTGTCGATTGGAATGAGGTATTTCATCATTATTCTAATGCCGATTGAGCTACTCTGAGGATAGACTCTAATATGATAAGTGTTGTCGAGTCCTCATGCAGAACGTCCGAGTAAAGCGAAGAAAAAAATGTTTTGGGGCTAAGTAATTCAATTCAGCTCTAATATTGTCACGTGCAGTGCGATTAGGAAAATTCATAGAACCATCACAGGAGGCTCATTTCCGCCGCAACAAGCAGAATATATCTCTTTCCCTAGATTGACACCCGTCGGTCGGGCCTGCTGGTGTTCGCCAACGTGCTCATCGCAACCATGCTCGCCAGCGAGGAGGTTTTCGAACTTTCCAAATCGTCCGAAGACTCATTGGTTGCGACCGATTGAATTGACTTCTCGTCGGGATGGATGATTCCGCTCTTGGTATTCTTCATGCGGTAATAGCCGGCAACCATCGCGGAGATTGCGACCAAACCTCCTGCGATGGATATCAAGGGTAACAAGTTGCGTTTGTCAGAGCTGCTCCCAACCTTTTGATAGCTCTCATTAGTGACGGTCGCTTCATCAGTCGGCTCATCAACGACGGGTGTGTAAGTCGTAGAGACCGACGTGGAGACGGTCGGTGGGAGCCTACTGCCCTCCTCCTTCTCGGTGGTGCTGGTGGTAGTAGCGAAGGAAGTAGTGGGGGTGGTGGAATCGGTGATGATAGTGGTGATGGTGCTGCTGGTGGTGGTGGTAGCAGTTGCTTCATCGCTTCTAATGAGGAGTTCTTCCCCATCAGTGGTAACAGGATCAAGAGGTGAGCCTGGTTCAGCGTAAGTGAACGAGAACGAGGCCGACAAGCTCATGCTGCTAAGGAAGTCTAAGCCGTCAGTCCCGAAGTACGTGGAGGCGAAGATTTTTGAGAACTTGGGTAAGAGTTCGCGTCGGCCAGGTGGAGCCCCAGCGATGGTCGCAACTGTCCCCGCAGGTGTCTCGGTCCCCTCAACAACCCGATCGGCGTTTCGTATCCTGTTGAGAGAAGTCGACGAGGAGGAAAGCTTCGGGCTTTCTATGGCAGCGGACGATGCCTCGAGGCGGAGAAGGACGATGGCAAGGAGAGGGATAATCATGGTGGCTTAGGATGTTGGTTTCGTTGTGAGAGCTGTTTCGATTTTGTGAGCCTAACTTCGGGTTGGTTGCAAGTGGCGGGCCGTTATTTTTCGTCCTCACGATTGATGAACAAAAAACGCAAGACTCAAAAATGTAAAATTAACGCCCCCCCTCACTTACTCCCACGCCAGGAGAATTCTTATGCCTTCTCTTACGAGTACGGCGGTACGGAGCTCACGATACGCCACGCGCGGAGTGCTGAACCAGGAGCCATTGTTCTATGCACAGGAGGAATCGTCGCAGCCACCTTTCCAGCGATGATTTCCAATCTTGCATCGACTCTCCACGTCCCAGCCCTCCCATAGGTTCAAAACGCATTTTCGATACGAATCATCTATTTTTCTCACATCAACATATTATTCCGACGTTTCACGCCAGTAATTTGCGAAGGTCGTTTTTGAATGAAGGAGCATGCGGTGTTGACGTATAGTCTTAACGAACGAGCTTATCCTCGTATTATCCCTTGAGAAAGGCCGAGTCGTCGCTTGCTATCAGCTTCACCGCAAACTTGATCTCTTTCAGCTTTATCTCAGGCCCCCCATCGATCCCAGCCTCGATCTCTGGTCGGGCCACGGTAACCGTCACCACATCCCCCGGCTGAAACGACTCAATGGAGCGGAAGAGATCCCCCTCATTCTCGATCGGGATTTCCTCGATGGCGATTATTATGTCCCCGATTTCGACGATCCCGCTCTCGGTGCGTCTGAGTCCTCTCAGTCCGGCCTGGGCTGCCGGCGTTCCGGGCTTGACCTCAAGGATGAGTATGCCCTTGGGTATGCCCAGCGCCTGGCGGGCCTGCTTCGAATCAAGTATTGACACGCCCAACAGAGGCCTGACGATCTGACCCTTCTTTATCAGCATCTCGACTACGTACCTCACGGTGTCGGCGGGTATGGCGAATCCCACGCCGGCGGATGCACCGCTTGGGGAGTATATCGCCGTCGCCATTCCTATCATCCTACCTGAGCTATCGAGGAGGGGACCTCCGCTGTTGCCGGGATTGATGGCCGCGTCGGTCTGGATGACGTTGGATATCGGCCTGCCTGACGGGCTCCTCACCTCTCGTCCGATGCCACTGATCACGCCCGTCCTGCCGTCCATATCGATAGAAGGGAAAAATGTGGATTTTCGATCAAAACACAGGCGTGCGAACGCAAGAGGAAAGTAACACCGAACGATCGAACGACCGAACGAAGGAACGAATGACGGCAAACAACACTCACGTCAGCGTGTGATCCAACCCAAAGGGATTACCGATCGCGAGCGATCCCTGTCCGACGCGTAGTCCCGTGGACGTCCCCACCTCGATCGGTCTCAATCCAACGACGTCGTCAACCTTCAACACGGCGATGTCCTTTGTTGGGTCGACTCCAACGACCTTTGCCACGTGCACCGTCCTCGTGAATTCCGGCAGGACCGTCGATCCGTCCGATCCGATCGCTCCCGGTCGGACGGACGTGTACGTCGTCGTCGTCGTCGTCGTCCCCGCCAAGCCGACCGTCGCCGTATTCCTCCTCCTCCCCATCCCCATCCCCCCAGTTCCTCCGGGGGTGAGTATCGCGACCCTCGCCGACTTGGCCTCCTGAACGACGTGGAAGTTCGTCACGATGTGACCGTCCATGTCCCAAACGAAGCCCGACCCAGATCCGCTAGGCACCTCTAGGACGTTGGCCGAGAAGGCATCGCGTCTCTCGCTGAAGGTGTCGATGTACACCACCGAGGGCGCGACACGCTCGAATATGGCTATCCGTCCCTCCTCGGCGGAGTCCGCGCATATTCCACCACCGCGCGCGATGGCGGTGGATGTCATGGCGGTGTCGACTTGTGGGGGCGCCCCCACGACGTCGGACGTCGTGCTCGCGACCGTCCCAGCGAACTCCAACGACGACGACGCCGACGCGCGATCGACGTTCGACGATAGCAGGAGGAGTAGGAGCGACGACGACGACGACAACGACGACAGGAGGAACCTCCTCCTGCTCTCGTCGAGGACGATGGCGGACATCGACCCGTCGACGACCGCACTGGCGGTGGGGGGAACGCCATCGTCGACGTCATCGACGACGTCGCCCCCCTCCGGAATCGATCCGAGGAGACGCCATCCGATCGATTTCTTCGTCGGGAGGGGTGGGGGGAGCCTGCTCCGCGTGGGGCAGGGTGGGATGGCGACGATGTAGGAATCGACGAGGGCGACGACGAGGGCGGTCGCGGCGGAGAGGAGTGCAAGGGTAGACGACTTCGTCATCGTGGTGTCACGGTTAATGAAGGAGGAAAGAAATCCAAAATCGCGATGATGACGTTGTTGTGATCTAAGGGTTAGATAAGGGTTTGCTAAGGGTTAGCTAAGGGTGAGGATTTAGCTAGCGTAGAAAGACTCATGAACATAATATTAATTCCAATTTTAGAGGAGTTTTTCGGGAAGTGATTGTGTAGTCTCGTAGCCATGTACTAATTCCTAGTGAATTCCTAACCCTTAGCTAACCCTTAGCTAACCCTTAGCTAACCCTTAGCTACCTAGGTCCTGACGTCAATTGATATATGTTCGATAGTGGCAATTAGGAATAAGTATCGAAATGAGCGGGAAATTTACTCGTTGTGCACACCACCCACCCACACAAAAAAGAGAGAGCGTGCGAACAGAAACAAAAAAACCGACCCCTCGGAGAAATAATATAAATAAATCATCCATGATTATTTTTTACACTGGGTAGTAATGGCGCCGAGCAGCAACGCCCCGTCATCATCGGCCCTGGCGACGGCATGCGCCGCCGCCATCGCCGCGACCATCGCTATCGTCGTGCTCTCCTCCTCCTCCCGACGGTATGCGCCCTCCCCTACCCCACCCCCCACCCCCGCGCCCCCCGAAAAGGCGACGTCCTCGAGTCGTAACGACGATGGCGTCGACGGGGACGACATCGACGACAACGTCCGCGACGACGGCCGCGTTGGCACAGTCATCCACGGTACGTCATCGTCGTTTCCGCGCGGTGGGGCGGCGGGGGGGGGGGGGGGGATATCCCGAACGTCGTCGTCCAACATACTCGCGCGTGGCACCATAACCGTAACCTACTCCTCCACTACCGGCACTTGCGAGAATTACGCGAGGCGTTTGCACGAACGGCTGATGTCGTCGATCGTCGCGTCGACGTCGACGTACGTCGCCGAGGAGGAGGGGGAGGGTGGGGCGGCGGGAGGGGGAGGAGTTCGTCGTCGTCGTCGTTATCGTCATGCGCGCATCGTGCGCGCGAACGAGGTCGATTGGTTCGACGAGCTGACGAACGATTACCACGACGGCGACGACGGGGGGGAAGAAGACGAAGACGATCGTCCGACCGCTTCGCACTTATCCTCCTCGTCATCTCCGTCGTCGTCTTCCCCTTCTCATTTGGGTCCGCCGATCCTGCTGTTCGTACTCCCGACGTGGACGAACGGCACGCTACCTCCCGATTCGTCCGTGTTGCTAACGTCGTTGAACGAGATACTTCACGATTGGAGGGTGGCGCCCGAACCGCTGCGCACGTCCGATCCGATGAACGGTACGCTGCGAGTGGGTGCGTTCGGGATGGGCAGTTCGGCTTACGATTCGCGTACGGTCGGCAGGCCGGCGAGGGACGTGTACGGATTGTTCGTCGGCAAGCTCGGCGCCAGGCCCGTCGTATCGAGGATCGCGGGCGGGGGTAGGGGGAAGGGTAGGAGGAACGAGAATGCCAATATGAGGGGGAGAGGAGGAGGAGGAGGAGGGAAAAGCCTCGTGATCGGCGATTCGGAATCTGGGGATTCCGATATCGTATTCGACGTATGGGCGGATGGCATCGTCGAGTCGATCTTCCACCCGACGACCATCGCGGGGGGTGGAGCTGTTGTGGTCGGGAACGGTAGGGTCCGTACGACGACGCGAGCGGGGGAAAACAAAGACATCGTCGGGGGGGAAAAAGGTGGAGCAGTTGGGACAGCGTCCCCCGGCTGCTGCTCGACCAACGGTGACCATAAGGGCTACGATGTCGACGACGATGGGGCGAAGAAGGTGGGCTGCTGCTCGTCCTCCTCCTCCTCCTCCTCCTCCTCTTCCTTCAACGGTGGCGTTTCGAAGGAGAACGCCACTCTTACAGATGGGGGAGACGATGATTCCGGTACCAATTCTCCATCGGACGACGATGACGATGATGACGACGACTACGACGGCAGTGAGGGGGGAGACATCGTGGACGTCGAGGACATGGGCGATGTCATTAAGAAACAGTTCATATCGTCGAAATCGAAGGAACCTCTCGAGATGGTCACGCCGAAGCAAGCTAGGGCACTCAAGAAGGAGGGATATAGGCTAATCGGAACCCACTCGGCCGTCAAGTTATGCAGGTGGACGAAGCACCAGCTTCGCGGTCGGGGGGGATGCTACAAGCACACGCATTACGGCATCACCTCCTACCAGTGCATGGAGGCGACGCCGTCGCTGGCGTGCGCGAATAAGTGCGTCTTCTGCTGGCGTCATCACAAGAATCCGGTGGGGAAGGAGTGGAGATGGAAGACGGACGATCCAATTATGATCGTGGAGGAGGCAGTACGGGAGCACGTCTCGATGATCAAGGAGACGAGGGGCATACCCGGGATACAGATGGATCGTTGGAACGAGGCCCACACGGTACGACACTGCGCGTTGAGCCTCGTGGGGGAGCCGATCATGTATCCGAGGATAAACGAGCTATTGGGCGAATTGCACCGACGTAAGATATCGACGTTCTTGGTAACGAACGGGCAGCATCCCAAGGCGATTGAGGATTTGATACCCATCACGCAGTTGGTGAGTCATTTTTTTTGTTCCTGTCTACCAATTCCTTCGTGTCGAGAACAACATGCTCGACAGGTCCCCCCCCTAACAGTACGTGCCTCTCTCAACATGACGGTGAAAAAACGATAGTACGTTAGCGTAGACGCATCCACTCCCGAGAGCTTGGAGGCCATCGACAGGCCATTGTTTCGAGATTCGTGGGACCGCCTAAGGGCCTCGCTGGCGTGTCTGAAACGGAAGGGACAACGGACGGTTGCGCGTCTGACGGTAGTCAAGGGATGGAATTCGGACGATATCGGGGGATATGCCCGACTGATCGCCCTCGGCCACTGTTCCTTCGTGGAGATCAAGGGCGTGACCTTCTGCGGGAAATCGGACGCGTCCAACCTGAACATGACCAACACGCCCTGGCATCACGAGGTTGTGGAATTCTCTAAATTGCTCCTGGAGGAAATGAGGGCTGTCCGAGCTGAGGGGGGGATCGATCCCCTCGCAGAGTATGACCTGGCTTGCGAGCACAAGCACTCGTGCAGTGTGCTCCTCGCGCGGGTTGACCAGTTCGCAATATCCGATCCCGACAATCCCGGGAAGCGCAAGTGGAGGACGTGGATCGATTACGACAAATTTCAACTTCTCGCCGCGAGGCGCTGCGCCGATCCGACGTTCGTATTCGGTGTGGAGGATTACGTCGCCGACACGCCGTCTTGGGCCGTGTTCGGCGCCGACGAAGAGGGGTTCGACCCCACAGATAATCGGCATAGGAAGAAGAAGAAGCATCCGAAGTACTCCAAGTTTGACTCCGATGGCGTTCCCACGCATGACACCTTCAACGAGCCCCTGTCGACAGATGAAATATCGAGGCTAAGGGAACAGATGGACAGAAAGAAGATGCAGATTGGGGATACGACCACGGTGACAGAGTTCTATGGCGGGGAAAAAGTGATTGATGATGCCTCATTGATGTTTCGAGGCTTGGTCGTCACCAGGTAGTATATTAAACAAGAATTATTTGTAGTATGTTTCGACCTATATCTGCATGATTAGAAGAGCAACCGGAAACGGCATGACGGTACGATGTCAACGGTTGTGTTCAGAGTGTATGGATGAACTAAACGACAAGAAAAAGGGAAGAACCACCTTTTTTGGTGAGCTTGGCAAGTAATAGCACGTGGTTTTTCTTCATCCTTGGCTACCATCTCTATCATAGTGGGAGGCCCTTTTCCCCTTCCCACTCACATGACAGGACTGTCTACAACACACCATCTACTTCTAATATACATTTTACGCCTTCAGGTTTACTACCAACTAGTCATAATTGCACCCCCCCCCCCAAGCTTGTAGTGTCATCCAAAGCCCAATCCCTCTTTGTAGAGTGTTTCACTCTGTACGCCAGAGGAGATTGAGGCCAGATGATCGACTCAACCCTTGTCCGTGGGGGCGGTGGCCTTAATCACAATGCCATCGGAATCGGAACGTCGGAAGCGCTTCGTGGAAGGTAGCATCATATTCTCCCTGCGCCTGCAATTGCCAGAAGTCGTGTGCTGTTGATGGACCATTGGGAAACAACGACTATTGAACTCGCCTACATGACGGAATGCAAGTGGACCGGAAGCATGCCCTCAGGACGAAATGATGACCAGTTAGCAGACAACAAGGATCACAATTTGATAACTAATTTGACAAAGCAAGGATCAAAATGATATTCCTGCTTCAATATCAAAGTGCCAAGGCCACTGGTGGGTGTGTACAAAGACGTTTAAGGAAGTACTTAATAGAAGAGAAATAATAGAATACCCTATGAATAAATGCTCAAACTCAGACCTCTCATACCCCACTAAGAGCGCAATAATAGAATACAAACATTAATAAAGCAACATCGTGCCGACATCACCAGAATATACCGCGCTGGGCCGCCGAAGGCAGACTCGCCCTGACAAGGTCCGCCCGCCTTATGCGTCTATTGAGTGGTTGATCCTGTATGCCAGAGGAGAGCGAGGCCGGATAATCGACTCGACCCTCGTCCGCGGCAGTGGTGGCCTCAATCACGATGTCATCGGAATTGGAACTTCGGAAGCGCTTCTTGGGCGGTGGCATCATATTTTTCTTGTCGCTGCGATCGCTAGAGGTCACGTATTGTTGATGTAGCCTTGAGAAACAACGACGATTTAACTCGCCTACTTGACGGAATCGATGATGGAGACGTACTTGTTGTTGTTGCGGAGGTAGTGAATGTTGATGATGCTCTTGCTGGCGCTGCTGGCAAAACAACTCCATCTGAGCCGTGAGGATACTGATCCTGCGCTCGGTTTCGATCCTGGTGGACATAGCAAGCTCGAGGTTCTTCTGCAACCGTTTCAGCTCGGTATCGTAGGAAAAGGGCGGGGAGTCGAAGGATTGGACTGATGACATCTTGGTGATCGATTTAACGTCGCCGTCGATAGCATTTCCTTTCGTCGCATTCGCCCTGAATTCCTTCCCAGTGTCAAGTGTCTTTGTTTCCTTCCACTCTGCGGCCTCAAGTAGGCTGCAGTGCGACGCCAGCCTCTCCGCCACATCGTTCACGAATTCTTTCGTCTCCTGGTCCGCCTCCTTGTAGTTTCTCGCCACAATCTTCGCCAATTCCTGAAAAGGCACGAGGCCGTGGCTCCTCTTGTGCACTCGCTTCTCGTTTCGTCCAGCGAGCAATTCTACGAACCATCTGTGAGGCGACAACGGGAGGTCCGCGTAGCGTCTGCACAGCGGGGGTAGGTCTAGGTCGACGTACCTTCGAGCATCGGGGGAGAGTGTCGTGACGTCCAAGGGATCATGGCGTTTTGTCCCGATGTCAGCGTCCCCGCCGCGAGAATGGAGGAGGAGCTGTCTCTCGAGCATGAAGTAAACGTTGTAATGGTTGTACTTTTGTTTGGTCTTCGTTGCTTGCCAGAATATGGATATTATTATTCCGATAGGTTGGAAAAGACTGGTCAATTATGTTGTTAGTAGCGCAACATTAAAATACGACAAAAAAAACAGGAACTTCTCTACTTCCAAATTCCGAATTCCATTGGAGTTGAGGGAACTGTAACCTGTTAAAGATACAGTGAAACTGTAACAGGTTACAGTTACACTGTAACAGGTTACAGTTACACTCTAACAGGTTACAGTTACACTGTAACAGGTTACAGTTCCCT
>JALLPB010000006.1:0-39770 GCA_036939975.1 Cyclostephanos tholiformis | reverse complement strand
AGGAGGGAAAAGCCGATGGTAGGAGGGTGGCGGCGGCTCGAGTTGGTTGTTGTGTGTTGGAGTAGTAGATTTTGTTGTTTGTTGAAGTGGATGTACTCTACGGTACGATACTTTTGTGCATAACTATGAAATGTCGTCATTTCCCGACATTTTTTTGCGCGGGAACGAAAAAAAAAAATATGTCGATGTCGCGACATCGCCCTGTCGGCAGAATTTTGCCGATATTGTTGGCTGTCGGTGACATATTGGCGACATGTCGCCGACATTCCCAACTAAGTTTGCTGCTGGATTCATAGGGCTTTTTCTCATAATTGTGTAGCACTAAACATAGAAGCCATTTTGCAAAGAGATTTTCGAAGTGAAACAAAGAGGGGTGGGACAGTTTTTATGGAGATAGCCCATAGGCTTGGAAGATTCGGTTATCAACTCCTGTGTTGTCAGTGGCTTGGTTACCACTAAGAAGTAGGTCCGAGAACCAGGAGGTGACAATATCCTCAAATGTTAGTGAGGTGGGGTCGGTGGAGCTTGACCGTATGTTGTTAAGAAGGATGTCAATACGATCTTGTCCAGCAGGTAGGGGCTCACGGATAGATAGCAGAGATGGCATTCCCAACTATGTTTAGAATGTCTCGTACTCCTGGTGGTACATGGGCAAGGCTTTAGGGTGGGACAACAAAGGTATCATTAAATAGCGTGTAAGCCAAAGGTGGAATGTGTTGTTTGCCACAACAGCAAATGAAAGAAGTCATCATTGGATGAGAGCAAGATCTCCTTGGGTTCTGCCGAGGTGTCTTTTCACGATATGATTGCTTCCCCACACTTGCTCCACAATCCTTGGAGTGAGAGCTGTTGCTCCAAGCATTAGCAGTGAGAAGCAGGCAAGGATTCATGCCAATTCTTGTCTGTCTCCTTCATCATTGAGGTGGAAAACAGCCATGAGATTGGTGAGGCATACATAATTGCATAAAAGAAGATTAACAAAAGAGCTTTTGCTCTGCCAATTGCTGTGTGTCACACTCTAACCATTTAGTACGATGGTTGCAAAAATTGTGTATTCTTTCTTTGTCATGGGACAGTTGTGCCTGGTGATTGCATTGAGCTTGGTGCTCCCCCTTGGTTTGCCGCCATCGCCAACAGTGGCGGAGGTGGTACTGGCAGTGAAAGCTTTTGTTTGTAGAAATCAATTGTTATGAAAATAAAAATGGCAATATGAGATGATGAGTCCCTTGTATCCCATCACAAATCCATGAATGGGGTGATTAGTCACTAGTCATGCTCCATCTGCTGGTTGGAGAAGGGAGGACGTTGAGACTCAGGGGATGGGGCAATCGAGAGAGCTTCTTCATCTTGAGCTTGGTGGCATCACTCGGTGGTTTATTGCCATCAAGTGGGCCGAGCAGCGGACAAGGTGGTAGCATGTGCATATGCCAAAGGGATGGTATGTGCCAGAAAAGAACTCCAAACAAAAGCATGTGAAGTCACATGGACGTGAGTTACTTTTTGTTCAGTTCTATTCAACTGAATGAGGTCATTGCAATGTTTCTCTGACAGGATTTTCCTCCTTCAAGTTGTCCAGTACAGTGGCATAATTTACCGATCTAGTAAAGACTGTGGCAGCAACATGGAAGATTGCTGACAAGAAAACAAAGGTTATTGCTTGATGGTTGTGCACATTATCAATAAAAGGCATGCCAAACTGTCAGAAGCTGAAGGGTAGGGTGCCTCTCATCATCAACAGTTGATTCTATCAGCCCAGGACTAAAGAAGGATATGCAGCAAATAAGCACCAAGTGCAATCGAATGAACAATTATGAATCAACTGAATCAGGACTGATATGCTGCCCTTCCTACAATGGATTTTGTTAGTTCAGGACTAATGAATGATGCAAGGCAAAGAGAATTAAAAAGTAATATCCCTGCAATAGTAAGTAATGCCTTTGGGCACCAATGAAACGATTGATCCCCTGGCATTGTGTACCTACGCGGAACAGGATTACAGCCTGCTGTGATCACAAACGACGAGTTGAACAACCACAGATGACCGGGAAATTTTTTATGGTGGACAACTTAGGCTTGCTCTTTAAAGATATTGACACTGTCAACATCGATTGATTCGGATCCTTGCAGACTGGATTCACAAAGCAAATGACACAGATTACTGGAATCAGCTCATGCAACGCCTACTCCATCCTGCCATGCCCTTGCCGGAGCGGCCAGAAACATGGGGGCCGCTGCCATTGTGGCGGGCACGACGCACTAACAACGGACGACGCCCCTCCGCAACCACTAATGACAATGATAGCGTTGACAATACAAATGGTGAGAATAACACCAATGCGGACAATGATGCGGACAGACAGGGAGGGCATCTAAACGACACACGGGGGCAAGGACAACATCAACCTCCCCCGTCGCCGAGACACCCTCCCTTCGCGCACCAACACAGTCCACAGTTTGCTCCCCCCCCCCTACGCCATACAATCCAAAACAATGGCTTGGCAAGGACTTCTGCACGCAGGTCGGGAGAAGCATGTTTCACTCACTCACCATCCTCGGACTTGGACTAGGAGCATCCGAGACAGAGATCAAAGTTCATTATTGGCAACTCGCCCGAAAATATCATCCTGACAAGAATATTCCAGCGACCACTGGTCTGAGCACATCTGAAGCTTCTACCTTTTTTCAGCTTCTCAACAATGCGCACGAATACCTCAAAGATTGCGCATAATATCTTTTCTGTCAAAGATCGTGCGTAATATCTTTTCTGTCAAACTCCCCCCTTCGAATATTCTTCCTCACAAATACGAAGAAGAATCAGCGGACATAGGCCAGAATCAAGAAAGGGGGACACAATCTTCCACACACAAGAAAATGGCACAGCCAGGGACATACTTTCCCCTTCCCCTTTCTCATTCTGACCTCATGCTCTGTTAGCACTCAATCACCGAAATTCTGCTCCACACTACACACAACAAAGTACACACACACTCCTACACAACACATACATCTACATCACATCACCTCCACCTCCACCACCCAGAAAACACCATCACCATGCCCCTCGAGCACGTTGTCACGTACCAGGCCTTCCACGAGATCACAAACTTCATTCGTGACAACGGTGACAACTGGAAAGAATTCTGCAACACCACCACTCAGCCGTTGACTGTGAGGAAGGCCGCCAAACCTCCGCCATCGCCAAAGATATCACGTCACAAAAAGGCCGAAGCATGAGGACATCTTCTGCCTGAACTGCTTCTCCAAGTAAATCCCCATCGTTTTGACCTCTTCCCCATCCAGCACAATGACATATAGAGGATGTACAAGAATGCCGAAGCCTCCTTTTGGACTGCCGAAGAAATCGACCTATTGGCCGGCGCATTGGACTGGAACCGATTGTCGTCGACCGAGCAACACTTCATTACGCACGTTCTTGCCTTCTTTGCCGCTTCCGACGGCATCGTAAACGAGAACTTGAGCAGCAATTTTGCCACGGAAATTACGTCACCGGAGGCTTGATGCTTCTATGGCTTCCAAATTGCTGTCGAAAATATCCACAGCGAGACATATTCACTCCTTATCGACACATACAACAAAGATCCTGCAAAAAAACTACACCTCTTACGAGCGATCAAAACAGTACCATGCGTCCAGCTGAAAGCACAGTGGGCGCTCAAATGGTGCGAACCCGCCGCAGCTAGCTTTGCCGAACGCATGATTGCATTCGCTGCGGTCGAAGGAATATTCTTTTTGGGCTCCTTCTGTGCCATCTTCTGGCTGAAGAAGCGAGGTTTAATGCCGGGGTTGTGCTTCAGCAATGAGCTGATAAGCCGCAATGAGGGGATGCATTGCAACTTTGCATGCCTCCTCTACTCGAAGCTTATCAACAAGCTCCCAACTACATGCATCACTGGAATCACATGCAGTGCGGTCGAGATTGAAATGGAATTTGTTGTTGACACCCTCCCTGTTGAACTGATCGGGATGAACTCAAGCATGATGTGTGACTACATAAAATTCTGTGCCGATCGACTTCTTCTTAGTCTCGGATGTGACCGTCACTACCGAGTTGGCAATCCGTTCGAATGGATGGAAATGATTAGTCTCCAAGGCAAAACGAATTTCTTCGAAAAACGAGTCGGAGAGTACTTCAAATCTGGGGTCAGCGTAGATCCTGTGAATCAATCCTTCGTTCTCAATGCCAGTTTCTAAAAATCAGAGGGGCGGACAGGAGAGCAACTATATACTATATGCCAAAGTGAAAATACATCAAAAAACAAACATCACTCCATCACTTGTGTTCATTTTCGAGGCTTTACGATTATGAAGCAAAACATGTGTGAAACGCGGAGATCTTAAGGTCCAATGATTTTTTGGAAGGAGAGGATCTCGTGTCTCTCTCCACCAAACGCACTAAGCCCAATCGTGGTAGCGTAATGATTAACTAACTAACTAACTAACTTAACTAAGCATTGATCCTGTCACTCATGGGGAAGGTATGATGGACAGTCATGACAATAGCAGTACTTGTGTGATGCAAATGTATCAGTTGCAGTTCGGCACAACCAAGTGGCAACAGACTCAAGTCTCAAGTGCAACAATGATGTGGGGCTATGGCAACCTTGATTTCTGCAATGCTAAGATGCCATGTCTGCAGGGAATTGAAGGGATACAGATGTCTGTATCAAAAGAAAGCTTTGGTGACAAGGAGCTTGAATTCCCAATAATTTCGAATGTCAGTCAAAGAGCCATGCTTTCAAACACCATGAGCGCAATTCATACATGTAAGAAATCAATCCCACATCGTGAAAGAAATCGCTCTTTTGGAGAACACAAAAGGGTCAGCGACTGAATGTCTCCAAGCTGGAACACAAGAGCAGTTGCACGCGATGTATCAGGCTCAAGAGTTCGACATCACTGATTCCGTCGTTGTTGGCATGTGGCTGTCGAGCGAGGTTCAGGAAGAAGATTAGGTCCTGGACGCTTTAGCTCACATGTTTGGCAAGAGGGAGATGTGCCAGTTTATGGCCGGTGAGGAATTTTTTTTTGCATATATTACGTTTAGTATTAGGTGTCGAATTCATTGATCAGCTTGCTCTAAAGAGCAATCAACATGAGAATACAAAATGCTACAACGCGCACTTTATGGCCATGTAGCATCACCCCGAAGTCCTCCTCCTTGTAGGGCGATATGGAAGAGGTTTTTATTATCTTCCACCCGCACATTTTATGACATTCCGTTGAAGAAGGGATCTACGCTTGGCTCCCTCCCGAGAACGGCATGTATCATCTCCTTCGGATCCCTTGCGCCACCATGAATTAACATCTCTTTCCATATCTTCGTCCCCCCCTCTCGTCGTAAATCCGACGACGTTGATGACGAAGCTAGGGTGCTCGTCCATATATCCGCGGCGAACGTCTGAGAGTACAGGTAACCGTAATATCCCGCGCCGTAGGTGACTAAGTGTCCAAATCGGCTGTGCCAGTGCGTACCACTCGCGAACGGCACTCCTGCCTCCCGGTGCAGTCGCTCAAACATTTCCGTTGAGGTGCACCCGCCCAGAGAAGTCGTGCACGGATTCGGCCCAAACAGCGCTTGGTCAAACTTGCTGTGCACTATCTGGGTCTGCACCTCTAGGCCACGAAAGTCCAGGTGAGACAACGCCAGGTGACGCGCCTTCCGTACCGACATGGGACGGCCTGTGACGTAGTGCCGCGCCAGCACTTGTGATAGGAAGCCGGGATCGCGTGCGAATGCCTCTAGGAGGTGACTGGGAGTCTCGACGAAGTCCATCGAGGCGCGGGTGCCAGAAAGGTGCTGGAACGACGTCCGCGACAGCAACGAGTGGAGCCCATGGCCGAATTCGTGGTAGAGAGTCTCCACCTCAGAATGCGATAGCTGAGCCATGGATGCAGAGGACTGTGACGACGGGGAGAGATTGCACACCAGCGCGACGATCGGGAGCTGATGATCGCCCTTATCCTCCCATTGCACACCGCCGTCGTTGTCGCGACCACCCCATCGGCCCTCTTCATCGACGTCCTCGTCATTACGCATTCGCCCGCATCGGATCGTGAAGTGGGCGGCGTGGAGGAATTTGCCCTCGCGCGGATGCAGGTCGAAATACATCGTCCCAAGGATGCCGTCGACCTCGTGGTGGAAAACGAATTTCCTCAAGCCTCTGCCGCCACCGCCATTATAGTCACCCGTTGACGATGATGATCCGGAATCAGATGCATCATTATCAACATCCCACCGCTCCTCTATGGGTATATTTACCTCCCTCATCGTGATACCGAATAATTCCCTGACCAAAACCTTCATCCCCTCGATACTATTCTCGACTGTGAAATATCCGACGAATTGGGAATACTCATCAAAATCGTCGCCGTCCTCGTCGGCGCCGGTGGTGCCACCGGCGTCATCTTCCTTCCACCGCACAAACTGCCGCTGCGCCTTGACGAGTGATGTGTAATACGGTACGTCCCACGGCTCAACGTCACCGTATCCTCCCTCCATCTTCCTTTTGACATGCGTTATCGCATCCATATCACGACGGAAGACGTCCTTACCCCGTCTTTCCATCTCGTTCAAGAATGCCATCGCGTTTTCGGGCGAAAGGACCATTCGATCTGATAATACACGATGGGCGTAGCTGCGATACCCCAACAATGATGAGTGCAAATGTCGATATCGAATTAGCGAGTCGAGCACGCCGAGATTCTCGGGCACGGACGTGTGAGATTGGACGTACACCTCCTTTCGCAATGCCGAGGACGGCGAGTGCGCTAGTAGCGTGTTGCACAGGAGCGCGTCCGACGATAGCGTGAGTCTACCGGCATCATCGTCGGCATTGGATGATGCGTCCGATCGATGATTCGGGGATATGGCCGTTTGTCGTCGTACGAGCTGACCGAGTACGTGACGAGGAACGATGTCGTCGACCATCGATATCATTTCGGTCCCCGATACGTCGAAGTACTTGACCTTCTCGGTGATGTTCGACGTGAATAAACTCTCGAGTCCAACGATGATGTTATTCATCTCCCTCGCCTCCTCACGCTTATTGTACGATAAATGTATCCCATCCCTCTCGAATTCCCTTCGCATGGCCATGGCCATGCGCTGGTATTCTCGCGGGAGTTCCAACAGCAGGGCAGAGTGAGTCGTCGATATTCCGGTCCTACCGTCATACTCGTCGCCACGATCGTCCGCGAAGACGAATCGTCTCAAGCTCATATATATGCTGGCATCGGCGTTGAGGCTGCCGATGTACTCACTGAGTATCCCGAACGCGTCCGTTGCGGCACGTCGCCAACGCGGCGAATAATGCACTGAACGACATAGCTCGGCGGCGTCTATGACCGTGCACACGATATTGGATATGTCGTCGATGAGGCGGAGCGTCGATTTGGCCTTCGCCACGGCATTATCATGGGATGATGATGATGAGGTGGAGGAGGAGTTGGAGAGGGAGGTCGCGAGTTTACTTCGTATCGCGTCGCAGTCGCGAATGGCATTGTTCGCGAGTCGCACGAATTCATTCGGACTACGGAGATTCGGCAGGCCGAAGAGGGTAGCGCCATATTCTTTCGACGACGACGGCAACGTCGTGATGGTGGTCAATCCCCTTCGAATTGATAAAGACGATACAGATGATAACGACAACGACGGGGCATGGGACGTCCGTTCCGGATAGCCGTCGCGAGGTGGGGACGTCGGATCGTGCGACGACGACGACGACGACCATGAAGATGGCGACGACGATGCGCCGGGGGATGACAAGGCCGTCACCGACCGCGCGGCCGTGGGGGAGGAAGAGGACAACATCATCATCGACCACATAGATCGAGGACGATCGCCCCGATGGGTGACGATCGTCCGATGGGACCTTGGTAGGAGCATGCCCCCGTCCCAGATGAAACGCTTCATCATGACGGATAGTAGGTGTGGACCATCCCTCGCTCAGTCGTCTTTGATGGTTACCATACCCGCAGACACTCCCATTACCGGTAATACCCCCCCGCCCATAACCGAGTTTTGGGTATGTCAGGTACCTACCTAGTAGTAAAAAGATTATTTAAGTAATTCTACTACTGTGTTAAATTTTCTGACTAATTTAGATAGATTTAGTGTCTGGTTCTTAAATCCCAGTGGTTCCTTTAAACCCGACGTGTTATTAATTTTTTTTTTACTCAATTCCCTCATCTCTTATGGCATCCAGAAGACGAATTATTATTTTTTTTATTTGTCACGCAGAGGAGACTTGCCTATCGCCAAACACCATACCAGGCAGTTCCATAATATTATGAGCCAGCCCCGAGCAATCGACGCTAGAGAACTACAAGGAGACGCTAAGACATTAGAAATCGGCGACGCGGAAACAAACACGTCTAGCGACGGGGATGAATGTCCTGTCATTGCTCCGACTGCGAAACCGCGAATTGTGAGTAAGGATTTTGTGTACGACCCGAGCAAAATCACTCTCAAGTTTATCTTCGCAAATAGAGATGGAGTCAACGTCGTATTGGAATGCAAGCCGTCAGACACAGTGGGGGAAGTGAAAGGGGCACTGCTTTCTTTGTGGCCTCAGGGTGAGATATTTTATTGTGCCATAATTGACCGAATTCGACATTTGTTAAACAATCTACTTACACAAAAAATGCTATTGGCGAAAATGAAATTACTGACGTCCGCTTCATCCGAAGGCATGCCGGGATGCTCTGGCGGGGACAAGCTTAGGCTGATATGTATGGGGAAGGGCATGCTGTCGCCAGACACAAAAACTTTAGCTGCTGCAGATATACCAGTGTTTAAGACACACCCGACTCCTGTTAATGTTGCCGTTAGACCAGAAAATATTGATTTAGTTGGTAAAAAGGGATCTCAAACGAAAATTAACCCTGGCGTGTCCGGATCAGCGGGAAGCAATGTCGATGGGGTTAGGGCGAGGGGATCAGAGCCTGTAACGTCTGGATGTTCTTGTGTCATCTCATAATGATAAATTTTGTTCAGGATTGGGTGGACCAGAATTCATCCCTCCTCATCTCCGCATAGTCTCAGCACGTATTAGCATAGTAAGAGATTATTTGCTACGAACTGCGGCACGCGTTGCTTTTACGCGGTTATGCAGACCAAAGAGATTGTCGTCAGACATGTTATGTTACTTGTTAATACTTATTAGTGGGATAAACACCACGAATATCCCCATAAAAAATCCTCTAGCGCTGGCGACATTGGAATCATTATGGGCTTGCTAGACTGCATCCTCTTGCCTTTTCTCCAAGATAGATAATCCCACACCCCCTGATAGAAAGAAAGCTACAACTCCTAGGGCGACCTCAGTTCGGATTTCAACACCAAAATACTCAGCAATCATTTTTGAGCCAATAAACCCGAGAATGATAGCAACAGCGGGTTCTAAGTATTTTAGATCTGAAGCTGCTTTTGACAGAATTGTGTAAAGACTACGCAGCCCCATGATTGCAAACATGTTTGAGGTGAAAACTATAAGAGGATTCTGGGATAGAATGTTATACGCCACAACGTTGTAGTTACAAAGAGCAGATGTCAGAAACCAAAAAAAGACGTGGTGGAGGCGAACAATATAAATGCAGCTATGCTTACCGATGTAACTCCAAATACAGCCGGTACACTATCTACTGCAAACACAACATCACTAATTTCCAGAGCTATCATACAAATGAACAACGGTGTTGCTTTTTTCACTCCATCAATTACGGTGAAAAAGTTGCTCCCGTCAAAGTTATCAGTTGAATCGATGAGACCTCGACTAAATTTGATGACTGCGTTATCACTAAAATCTTCTCCTTCGTCATCATCACCTCCAGGGAGGAGAGTTTTTGCCGAGCTATAAACAAGGATAGCCGCGAAAACTAGTAAAATAGCATGGAATCTCTCAAGAGCAGCCGCGCCGACGCCAATCATAAACGCTCTCATCACGATCGCGCCGTAAATTCCCCAGTTGAGCACACGGTCTTGACTGGCCAAGGGGACACGGAAGTATTCGAACAAAAGTAAGAATACAAAGAGATTGTCAACGCTTAGACTCTGCTCGACCAAATATCCCGCAAAAAATTGTTCAGAGGCTTCGGGGCTCACGACAACTGCGAGACCCGCGCCAAAGATTGCTGCGAGCCCAACCCATAAAAGTGTTCGCCCGATAGCTTCTTGATAGATTTCCTCCTGCGGCGGATCATCAACTATGATTGTTGGAAATGTTCCAGGCTCCAGTAAATTCATACTCCTCCCATCTCTATCTTCTGACTTGGCTCTGAGCTTGGAATTTAAATGCGGCGTCAATTGCAACGCGGCGATGAAGCTATTGGGGAAAAATCTTTTGTTGCTGCATTGATGCGCAGATGATGATGATGACACTAGTGCTGACGGACGGAATGAATCAACGATATCAAATGAGCCCACGCAAGCGAACAGGAAGACAAGTGCTGCTGCCAGGGATGGACGTCCTAATTTCGTCATTCTTCTTCACTCAGGCTGTTGCGTAAGGAGAATCTCTGTAAGTGTAAGGCATGAGTATCAGAGGGGACGGTTTGGTGGTGATGAATGAGTATTATTCTTGTGGTTGGATAGAGGGGGTACCCTTTTGTGTTGTTGGCGATTAATACCTATCGTAGGTAACATAATACTCTACTATGTTGTTTTCAGTTTTCACGGTAGTGTAGGAGCACAACAACAACAAGTGTAGGAGTAGGGAGGGTAGGGGGGGTATGTTGTACTCTCTTCGTCCTTCCATTCCTCATGACTTGTACTCGCCGGCGCGGCCGCGGCCTCCACAACAAATAACACACACATCAAAAATAAAAACACAGGCATGCAACGTGATGGATGAAATTTTCTTGTCAATGTTTCGGATGTTGGCTACGGATTTTGTTCTTGTCACTACCGGAGTTGTCGTTGGAGCTGTTACAGAACGTTTATCTCGACGCAGCCATCCCCACGCAAGGCTGCGAAACATCGTCGCCAAAATGGCGATAGCCTATTTTTCAGTTTCATTCATTCTTGGGCTCGATGGAACATTAAAAGATCGAGTCAGTCCGGGGATGTTGATATCATTCGTGATGCAAATTGTTGTCTTCGTGATAGGCACAGTTATCGGAGCTGCGCTGCAGCCAGTGGGTATAACAGGAGGAATTGCGACGGGAAAATCGACTGTTTCTAACTTATTTCAGTCATTACGGGACGACGCCGAGACTGAATTTGTCATCATAGATTTGGATGGAATTGCACACGACATTTTACTGCCAGAAAAGTTGGCCCAAAACGACTCTGTCTATGATCGTTTAGTTTCTGAGTTTGGAGCTGGTATTTTAACAAAAAACGAGGGTGAGAATAACTCATGTCCTGTTATTGATCGACGCAAGCTAGGAGACTTGGTATTTCGTGATCCTCAAAAGCGAAGGAAGCTCAACTCAATCACACACCCAAAAATCAGAAAAATCATGCTCAAGCGCATTGTAATCGAAGGACTAAGACTCTCTATGTCAAAATCATTCGTAAAGCGGCGAGTAATTTGCGTTGATATCCCACTTCTTTTTGAGGGAGGATTGCCGATGCGGATTCTGTTTGGGACAATTATTGTAGTTACCTGCAACTCAACGCTGCAATTGGAAAGATTGCAACATCGAAATCTAGACTTAACATTAGAGCAATGCAGGCAGCGCATTGCGTGTCAAATTCCAGTGGAGGAAAAGGCGAGAAAATCTCACATGGTTATACGGAATGATGGAAGTCTTAAATCGTTGAAAAATCAAGTACTGCAGGTGAAAAGAGAGGTAGCCGACGTCGTGGCGGGACAACAACGTGGCATTGAACTGTCTTGGTTGGTCATTGGACTTGCTGGATTCCTCTTGAGGCAGCAATACACCTTAAACTAAGACACAAGTAATTGTTGCGCTCCGGACTGAACCAGGGGAAGATGACTCGTTCTGCAGGGGGCAGAGGGATTCGGGCAGTTTCAAATTTTTAAATAGTTTTTTCCTCAGAGACTCTCCCGAGACTTCGAGAAGCCGTATTCATCTCCGTTTTTTTCGAAACGGCAACTTTTGCGAACGCTCCAAGACTTGTAAACACGATGGTGGCAGACAGTGGCCAAGCTGCGAAGTTCTGGGATGACGCCAGGGTCAGACACGTTGTTCAATGCGTTTTTTCGACGTACTCCAAGCTCTCTCCGGGGGAAAAATTCGATAAACTCTTTCGAACAGAAGCCACAAGGTGAGCGAATCTGCCCCGGACCGCCGTCATCAAGGTTAACTTTGACTTTTTATTGGCTCAACAAAGACATTTGCTACATCATCTTCAGCGAAATTCTTGAGCAATTCTTCTCTAGCAAAAATGTCAAATGTATTCTGATTCCAGACAATCTAAAAATTGTCACGACAATGCCGAAAATGTCGAAGACGAAGTGTTTGGCAATATCTAAGACGGCGGACATATTGACAGAAGCGAATGTTCATTCTTGCACATTTGTTGACGAAATCAGCGGGATGTCCTCTTTCGAAAACATGGAGTTGATCTCGACGAAGGTGTTTCTCCCGGTGCTCTTCAACCAAATGAATCAGATGAGCTGGGGGAATCTCACAAGCAGAGATATAACTGACTGCTTTCATTCGTTTCTTTCATCGTCGGTTATTCTTTGCGGACATGTGAAGGGAGAAACTAGACTGCCCACACCGCCATACGAGGGCAGTTGCTCCTTAACTGAATCTACCAACCGTATAGCGCTTTTGGAGAGTTCCATCATTACCTGGACAAAACAGATCAAGAATGTACTGAAGCAAGATCCCGAGGAGCAACTCAAACTTGGATTTCACCCAACGCCCGATGTGGAGATTTTGTTTTGGAAGAATAAGGCGAACAACCTCAACTCAATTTTTGACCAGCTTCAAAACGCTGAAACTCGTCGGGTACTCGAAGCTCTAGATGGAGCCAAGTCCACGTATTGCATTGCGTTTGCCAGGATATGCAAGGAGGTCTATGCCGCACGACTCGAAGCCAATGACAACATGAAGCAGCTCAAAGCCCTGAAGAAATGGGTGAATAAATTGATGGAGGACGACTTTGTGAACACTTCAGCCACGTTTAAGCCTATCCTGCACACTATCATGCTAATTTGGAAGCATTCCGTCTATTACAACACCCCCAGCAGACTTGTAATTCTGATTCGAGAAATTTGCAACGCAATAATTGACCAAGCCTGCCATTTTATATCAGGGGAGCAAATTTTCACGTACATCAAGAACGAGGAGGCCAACTTAGTGGTCGACCAACTTTTACTGGTGTTGAAAGTGTGTGGTAATTTCAAAAGCGCATACTTTCATTACAAGATGAGAGTTGCAAACGAGTGCCCACAGAATCCGTGGACAATTCAGAATGGCGCCTTGTTCGCCCGTCTCGACTGCTTTATCGAGAGGAGTAATGATATTCTGGATCTAACAAAAACGATCATTCAGTTCTCAAAACTCGCTAAGGTGGAGATTGGTGGGACGAAAGGCAGCACACTCACGTCCACAATGCAAGAAATTAAGGACGACTTCCAAACCTCAGTGGACGCAGTGAAGAATTTGGAGTATGACATCATGGACATCAAAGCTGTTCAGTTCGACAATGAATACTCTAAATTCCGAAAATTTGTGAAGGAAATAGAGCGAAGACTTGCAGCCGTCATCGGCCTCGCTCTTGATGACTGCGAAACTGTCTACGGCCGCTTTAAACTGGTGGAAATTTTCGATAAGCAACTGCTTGATCGGCCGATAATCCAAGACGAAGTGGAGGTGAAACAAATCGCTCTTATTCAGTCCTACGGAAAAGATCTGAAGGCGATTCAAGAGGAGTTCCTCAAATATCGATGTAGCCCCCCGAAGGAAACATTTCGAAACCTCCCTCCGATCAGTGGTGCTTTGACATGGTGCCAGGGGCTTATCGCGAGAGCTGAAATTCCTATGGAAAAAATGCAGGAATTGGATCGCAATATCCTCGATCGCGAGGAGGCTAAAGAGGTGATCAAAGTACAGAGAGCCATTATATCGTCGTTCCTCGATTTCGAAAGACAAAAGGTCAAAGAGTGGGGACATGAAGTCGAGACGATTACAGGCGCCAAGCTTGAATTGCATTTATTACGGAGGATGGAAGAATCGCGAAAGCTTGTCACGAATTTCGATCCAGCGCTTGTGAGACTCCTGCGCGAGGTCAAGTACTTCCTTCTCCTCGGGCTTTCAGTGCCTGACTCTGCGCTGAGAATATTCCGATCCGCTGACACTTTTCGTGCACGGACTGGCAACTTAGATCTCATCGTTAACATGAACAACTCTGTCCTGGACAGCTTGTTGCCAGTGGAGAAGCCACTCATCGATCCATATTTGGCGAAAATCGACGAAACTATTCAGCCGGGTCTCGACACATTGAACTGGCAATCTGACGGGGTAACCGAGTTCATAGAAGATTCCATGGTGCAAGTGAAAATAGTTCATGGAATTTTGAAGACAATGAAAGACAACTTGGGCGCTATCCAAAATATTGTCAACAAGTGGGACAGGCCTATGATCGAGCGAAAAATAAAACCGATGGAGAAAGAAGAATTCGAACGGACATTCAAGTCTATGCAGACTTCGAACTTTTCCAAAATCAAGGACGATGGCGATCAAATACACGCTTTGCTGAATGAAACGAACAAAGTGCTGAAGGTTTCGAAAGGATCCGTCGAATGGAAATGCTATGTGGAATTCGTCAATAGCGTCATCATAAGTGGACTGACTTCAGCCATACTGACGTCACTCGAGTTTTTGCTTGATCAAATCAACCCGGAATCGATCCGAAGGGATGGGCGACTGCCACTGTTTGAAATCGTGCTCGTTATTCATGGAGCAGATGGCATCAATTTTCAGCCCCCTCTCGGCCACGTTGCAAGCAGGATTGGCATGACAGATATGATTGACAATGTGATCGACTCTTTCTTTCAAACGATGACGCTTTTTAAGAGGCTTGATGCTGAAGGGACATATGTAGGAGAAATGCACTCAGATTCTGCAATCAACAATATGCTGGCATTGATATCTGAGACCATTGCCACAAACGATAATAAATGTCATGATCTCAGGATGAATTTCGATAAATACTCGTATCTTTGGGAGACCGACCTCACATCCTACTTCAAGGATTTCTGCGACAATGCGACAATTATTACCGAGCACGGGACGAGACTGTTGGACTTGGACAAATTTGATAAGGCGATTCAGAAGTGCGTCGACGCGCAAACGGATGTGGCGAAGGTCCAGGGTTCATCTGATATCGGCTGGTTGAGAATCGACATCGCTCCAGCGAAAAGAGACGTTTCACTCTTTGCTTCGAAATGGATCAACCTTTTCACCTCTCACATGCGTGGTTCGATAGTTGCAACGTTGTCAGATCTCCACAAATTCATGGAATCTGTCAATCAAGGGTTGAGCCGACAAGTCGATGAATCACAAGGCAAACAATCGGATGAATTGATGAGAGCGATGTCTATCATTCGGGATGTGAGGCTCAAAACGGATTCAGTGCCTGAACTATTTGGTCCTCAGAGGGACTGCGTTCAAATTCTTCGACGTTATGGTGTCGATGTATCAAATGACACGGTTGCAGGCCAAACGGTGCAAAACTTTTTGGAAGAGGCGCCACTTGCGTGGGAAGCAGTCGTGAAAAAGACATTCAAAAAGAAGGAAAACATCATGCCGATGCAAATGGCCGCGCTTGACGCTCTGAAGCTCGATCTGGACCAATTTTACCTTTCAATCAGGAAATTCCGTGGGGATTTCCGCTCCCAAGCTCCGTTTAAGTTTGAAGGCAGCTGCTCGACTGCGTTTGATGTAATTAATTCATTCACTTCCAAGCTCGATCAACTCGAGGTGCAGATCGAAAAATTCCGCGAGCTTGAAGATTTGTTTGAGTTGCAGCCAATGACCTACCCAGAAATTGGTGAGAGTCGCAGCGAAATTAAGCAACTTATCCTGCTTTGGAAATTCAAGGAAGTTGTTAGTAGCGTTCATGAAGGCTGGGGGAGGGAATTATGGCATATTGTGGACGCAGTTGATCTCGAGGATAAGAATAAACGTCTCCGGAAGCAGCTCAAAGAAATGGGATCCGCAAATCCTGCCATGAAGGGGTGGCAAGTTTACAGGGATATTGATGATTCCATGGCTGTCATGGCAACGGTATTGCCCCTCGTCAATGATCTTCATGCAGATGCCATAAGAGAACGTCATTGGACAGCCCTCGCACGGGTGTGCAATGCCAAGTCAATAGTCCCGTCAGATCCCAAGTTTACTCTCTGCGACATGCTCTTGCTCAAACTTGATTGTCGGAAGCAAGAAATTGAGGATATCATCGAAACAGCAATGAAAGAGCTAAAGATCGAAAAGAAGTTGACCGAAATCGAAGGGGTGTGGTCAGTTATGGAATTAAATTACTCCAGACATAAGGATACTGAAATATTCATTCCTCGCTTAAGTGAAGAGGTGGTTGAGAGTATGGAATCTCACCAAATGGAGCTGCAAGGTATCTATGGAATGGGCCAGTTCATGGAGTACTTCAAGGACCGTGTTGTGCAATGGCAGAGTCGATTGCGAACGGTAGATGACACACTGAGGATGTGGCTTGTAGTTTCTCGTTCATGGGCGTCACTCGAATCCATCTTTTTGGCATCAGCGGACATCCGATCGCAGTTACCAGAGGACACAAAACGATTCGAAGGAATTGATTCCGAGTTCAAGCAGTTGATGAAGAAAGCTGTTCTCGAGATTAACTGCGTCAAAGTTTGCTCCGTCGAGGGTCGCTACGAATTATTGAAGGGCATGCGTGAGAAGCTTGAAATGTGCCAGAAATCACTGAATCAGTATCTCGACATCAAGAAGAAAATATTCCCCCGGTTCTACTTTGTCTCTTCAATTGCTTTGCTCGATATTCTCGCGAATGGGACCAACCCGCGAAAAATTTTGCCATATCTTGGCGACTGCTATGATTCTCTGGCAAATTTGGAGTTTATCACATTGGAAGACGGGAAGAAAAGCGACAAAACAGTGAGCAAGATGATTGCCAAAGACGGGGAGGAGGCGCCATTGTACGAACACTTTACCATGGAGGGAGAGGTGGAGTCTTATTTAAACCGTCTGACCGACTTAATGCGGAAGTCCCTCAAGGTGATTTTATCGGACGCCATTGAAAAGGCCGTGAGCTGGGATATCGATATACCCCGTCACGAGTGGTTATTCAATTATCCAGCGCAATTGTGCATTACCGGAACTCAAATTTACTGGACCGATGAAACACAGCTGGCGCTTGAGGAGTACGAGGGCGGCCAAGAAGACGCAGTGAAACGATACCTGCAAGTATGTAACAACCGCCTTTCGGCGCTAATTCAACTTGTCTTGGGCGACCTATCGGCAGCTGACCGTACGAAAATCATTTCGATCATCACGATGGATGTGCATTCTCGTGACGTTGTCGATGGTCTCATAGCACAAAAGACCGAAGGACCGAACGCATTTGCATGGCAGAAGCAAATGCGCCTTGAGTGGGAACAACCTACGCTTGATGTGAATGTGAAGATATGCGACTTCTCCTGCAAATATTTTTATGAATGGGTTGGTAACTCCGGGCGCCTTGTCATCACACCACTGACGGATCGATGCTACATCACTTTGACGATGGCTCTTAAATTGTATCTAGGAGGTGCCCCGGCAGGTCCCGCTGGAACGGGCAAGACAGAAACAACAAAAGATCTTGCACGCGCACTCGCCGTTCCATGTTACGTGTTTAATTGCTCCAATCAAATGAATTTCCAGTCAATTGGTGACATTTTTCGAGGTCTAGCTCAAACTGGCGCTTGGGGATGCTTCGACGAGTTCAACAGAATTCCGATTGAAGTTCTCTCCGTCGTGGCAACTCAGGTGAAAACAATTCAAGACGCAATCGTTAAATTTTCCAGGCCTGAGAATAGGGAAGATAAATTCAAGTCGGCACCTGCGGGGACCCCCCCAACAATTGTGGGGTACTTTGACTTCATGGGAGATACTATTTCTCTCATTCCCACTTGTGGCTTTTTCATCACAATGAACCCAGGCTACGCTGGTCGAACAGAGCTGCCAGAAAACCTCAAGGCTTTGTTTCGTTCATGCGCCATGATTCGCCCCGATTTCAAATTGATCCAAGAGAACATGTTAATGGCCGAAGGCTTCCAAACTGCACGTGCTTTGTCTGTCAAGTTTAATACATTGTATGAACTGTCATTAGCGTTGCTATCAAAACAACCACACTATGATTGGGGCCTTCGAGCTGTCAAGTCTGTGCTAAGAGTGGCTGGGGATATGAAGCGAGCTAACCCCACAATGAGCGAGGATCAGGTCCTGATGCGCGCCCTTCGCGACTTCAACACACCTAAAATGCCGACCCAGGATATTCCCATCTTTCTCAGACTTGTAAACGACCTCTTCCCAGGTCTTACAGTAGAGTCAAAGGCAGACGAAGGTTTGAAGGCAAACATTGTTCGCGTGGCAAAGGAGCGAGGCCTACAGTATGACGAGGTATTCGTGAACAAGACGTGTAATTTCCAAGAGCTTCTGAACGTTCGACACTCCGTTATGCTTCTTGGCCCTGCCGGATGCGCCAAGACAACGATTTGGAAGACGCTTCAAGGCGCACACAACCTTGACAAGCGAAAGAATACATGCGTCGCGGAGACTGTCAATCCAAAGGCCGTGACAGGCGACGAGCTTTACGGATACATGACTCTAGCAAAGGACTGGAAAGATGGAGTGCTAAGCATAATAATGAGGGGGATGAGTAAAAATTTTGCTGATCAAGGCTTTCACGACTTTCAAACTTGCAAATGGGTTGTACTTGATGGAGATATCGACGCCGTTTGGATTGAATCGATGAACACTGTGATGGACGACAACAAAGTTCTCACACTTGTATCCAACGAGCGCGTGCCACTGTCGCCCGCAATGAGGATGGTCTTTGAAATAAATTCACTCAAGAATGCGACGCCAGCCACGGTTTCTCGCGCGGGGATTCTCTTTATTAATGAAATCGATGTTGGCTGGCGACCGCTTGTTGAGACTTGGGTACACGGTAGGACAAACTCGACAGAGAAGAATAATCTCCCATCTCTCTTTGACCGGTATGTTGATGCGCTTGTTGAAATGACAAGGAGGGGTTACAAAGAAGTCACTTCTCTTCGACTCATCAACAAGGTCAGCACAATTATTTACTTACTCGAGGGCCTGCTTCCATTAGTCCCCGAAGGAAGAATGACCCCCGAGACTATTGAGATGCTGTTTGCCTTTTCGGCCATGTGGGCATTTGGCGGACCCATGATCATTGACAAAACGGGAGACTACAGGAAAAAGTTCTCGGAAGAATTTTCAGCGAAATTTGGGGTTAAGTTCCCGAAGGATGGTCTGTGCTTCGATTATTTTTACGATCCCAAGTTAGGAGAGCATGTGCATTGGCAATCGATTGTGCCGAAATACTCTCCAGTTCCGATTGGAACGAGGCCAGGCGAAACCCCCTTTTGCGAGCTGTTTGTCGAGACTGTTGAGACTGTGCGCATCACCTACTTGCTCGACAAGCTCGTGAGGAATGGAAAGTATGCCATGCTAGTTGGCAACGCCGGGACTGGCAAGACTGAGATAATAAAAAACTATTTGGACTCATTGGACAAGGAAAAAGACTGCATTCTGAGCAAAAATATTGTCATGTCATACTACACTACGTCGTTTGCACTGCAAAACGAATTGGAAGGTTATATTGACAAGAGATCTCGAAATACCTTCGGTCCACCCATGGGAAAGAAAATGGTATTTTTCATCGACGACATGAACTTGCCGTTTGTTGAGACGTACGGCACACAGAATTCGATTGCATTGTTGACACAGCATATGCAGTACGGCTCCATCTTCGATAGGACCGATCTGGGGATGAGAAAGCAGCTGATGGACATTCAATACGTTGCAGCGATGAACCCAACTTCAGGCTCATTTGAAATATGCGAGCGGTGTCAACGCCACTTTGCTACATTTGCGATTGCTATGCCATCTCAAACTGATCTCAACACAATTTTCGCTAGCTTATTTGGAGGGCATATGAACACATTCCAACCAGTCATGCAAGAACTAACGAGCAAAATTGTCGACGCGGCAATACGAGTACACGAGGCTGTAAGCGCAAAGTTCGTACCCTCTGCAGTTCGTTTCATGTATAACTGGAATATGAGGGAACTGACGAACATATTTCAAGGGTGCTGCCTTGCCAAGGGGGATTATTACATTAACCCCGTAATGCTAGCGAGGCTGTTCGCGCATGAGTCCCATCGCGTCTATGCAGACAGGCTAGTGACAGAAGATGAAGTGGAAACATTCCACGGCATCTTCGACGACATAGTCAAGAGCTGTCTTGTAGGGCCATCGATTACTGCCGAGGATTTGTTCGCGCCAAATAACGTGTTTACAAATTTCGTGACCACGTCAGATGGCTCTTACCTTCCTGTCCCATCAATGGAAAAGCTCAAATCCGTCCTGGACGCCAAATTGGTGGAATATAATGACAACAATGCAATTATGGATCTCGTCCTCTTTAAGCAGGCCATACTTCATATTGCCAGAATCAACAGGGTAATTCAAAACCCTGGAGGAAATGCCATGCTGGTTGGAGTTGGCGGCTCCGGAAAACAGAGTCTGTGTCGACTCGCGGCATTCTTAAGTGGATCTGAAGTAAGGCAGATATCAGTCACTTCTAACTACGGTGTTGAGGATTTAAAGGAGCAGCTGCGGTCGATTTACACGGCTACAGGTGTGCGGGGCAAGCAAACCGTATTCCTGATGACAGACGCTCAGATTGTCAACGAGAAGTTTCTGGTCTACATTAACGGGATGATCACTAGTGGTTGGATACCAGATCTTTTTCCAAAGGAGGATTTAGAAAATATTCTTGGTTCCATTGCAAATGAGGCAAAAGCTTTGGGGGTTCCTGATAACCCAGAGGCCAGAACCAATTACTTCGTGTCGAAAGTGAAGAAAAATTTGCATGTTGTCCTTGCATTCTCCCCCGTGGGGGATACATTCAGAATTCGAGCTCGACGATTCCCAGGCCTGGTTAACAATACCGTCATTGATCAGTTTCATTCTTGGCCGAGGGATGCCTTGGTGAGCGTGGCAGAGCGATTCCTTCAAGATATGGACATTAGTGGATCATTGGACATTCGGTCGAATCTTGCCATGCACATGGCAGAAGAACATTTGAGCGTTGCTAAAATGTCACGACACTATCTGGAGACTCAGCGAAGGTACAACTACGTTACTCCTAAGTCCTACTTGGAGCTGATATCGTTCTTCAAATACCTGCTTGGAAACAAGCAGGCAGATTTGCAACGATTTATTGATCGATTGGATGTCGGTCTATCCACCCTCCGGAAGACGGCACAAGACGTGGCCGAATTGCAGAAAGACTTGAAGATCACCATGGAAAAGGTCGCAGAGAAAAAAGTTATGACGGACAAGCTCATCAAGGAAATGAGCATTCAGCAGGCCGATGCCCAGGTTCAAGAGGAAGGGGCCCAGCAGGAGGCTAAGAAAGCTAACGAAGAATCTCAAAAAGCTATGATTATCGAGACAGAAGCCGAAAAGGAGCTAGGTGCGGCGAAGCCAGCGATGGAGGCTGCTGCTGCAGCAGTCGATTGTTTGAGCAAGGCCATGCTTTCCGAGCTTAAAAATTTAGGAAAACCACCTGCGGGAGTTGATAAGGTAACAAATACATGCCTGATCCTCATTGAAAAAGAGTACAACGAGAAGAAGTTTACTTGGAATCGGGCAAAAGCAATGATGCAAAATGTCGACTCATTCAAGGCGAAACTATCAGAGTTCAAGGGCGAAGATATCACTGAACAGGAGATCGCTTTACTCAAACCATATATCGACGATGCCGACTTCACTCCCGAAAAAATGTCATCTAAATCAGCAGCCGCGGCGAATTTGTGCACATGGGTTGTCAACATTTACAATTTCAATCGAATTTACGTCAATGTGAAGCCTCTCATGGACTCTCTTCAAGCCGCGAGAGAAAGCAAAGCCGCTGCCATCAATAGCTTGGAGGCTGCCAGGAGAAAGGTTGCTGAAGTCCAACAACAATTATCAATCCTCAATGAGAAATACACCGAGGCTGTAAGAGAAAAGAAGGTGGTCGAGGATCAGGCTGCGGTGTTGACCACTAGAGCAGACTTAGCACAGAGGCTTGTTGGTGGGCTTGCCAGTGAGAACGTTCGATGGGGGAAAGAAATCGAACGACTCAAATGCAACGCAACGACGCTCGTTGGAGATTGTATGCTAGCAGCAGGCTTCGTTTCGTACGTGGGTGCATTTGACAAAGACTTGCGCGAGCAGTTGTGGAAAATCCAATGGAGCGCCGACCTCAAAAATCGAGGTATCCCCATGACTGTGGGGTCGGACCCGCTCGAAATTCTCTCGGACGAGGGCAAAAAGGCCAAAATGATCAGCGAAGGCCTTCCGAGTGACCGCGTATCTCTAGAGAATGGTGCCGTTTTGACAAACTGTAAGCGATGGCCACTTCTAATCGATCCTCAGGCGCAAGCAATCAAGTGGCTCATGAAGAAGGAGGAAGGCAACTTGGATGTCATTCAATTGACGCAAAAGAACTGGTTGAAGGTTCTTGTTAAAGCAATCACAAACGGGAGATGTGTGATAATAGAGAACATTGGTACGGAAATAGACCCCTTGCTTGACCCTGTTTTATCTCGGTCAATATACAAGAAGGGACGCGGTTTATTCCTAAAATTGGGCGGAGAAGAAGTGGAATACGACCCAGGTTTTCAGTTGTACTTGCAAACGAAGCTGAATAACCCCCACTACAAACCAGAAATATCCGCCCAATGTACCCTGATCAACTTTATTGCAACTGAACGAGGACTCGAAGACCAGCTTTTAGCCAAGGTTGTGGAGTTGGAGCGACCCGACTTGGAGGAAAAGGCCAGGGCTTTAACTGCAGCCGCTGTGAACTACCAAATTCAGCTTGTCCAACTGGAGGATGACCTGCTCGAACGACTTGCGAACGCCCCAGAAGATATTCTGAGCGACGTTCCGCTAATTGAAGGATTGGAGGCAACCAAAAAGACAGCGCATGAAATCAGCAACGCTGTGGAAAGTGGCAAGATCACTCAGAAAGAAGTAGAGCAAGCCCGCGAGGCGTATCGACCGCAAGCATCTGAAGGAGCTATGCTTTATTTCCTTCTCACCAAACTCTGCGTCATCAATCACATGTACCAATACTCTTTAGACAGTTTCATGTATTTTTTCAAGAAATCTGTGTGTACGGCTCCTGCAAAAGATGACCTGCAAGAGAGGGTCCTCAGCCTCCGAGATTCTTTGAGGATAACCGTATTTACCTGGGTATCTCGTGGTCTATTTGAGCGTCACAAACTCATTTTCTTGGCGCAGCTAACATTCAATCTGATCAAACGTGGCATTGTTGGATCAGATTGGAACGAGGCTCAATTTCAGTTTCTCATTCGAGCACCTACAACCCCAAAGCCGAATCCGCTGGATTGGCTTCCCGATTCTGCATGGACAGCCACAGCTGCACTAGCAGACATTGACGAGTTTGGTAAATTTACAAGCGATCTAGTCGAAGCTGCACCGAGATTTCGTGAGTGGTTCAATTCGTTAGCGCCAGAAGACGAGAAATTGCCGTTGGATTGGGCAGGTCTCGATAGGCAACCGTTCCAGAAAATGCTAGTCGTACGATGCTTACGACCTGATCGCATGACTTCGGCGCTGACGAGCTTTATTCGCAATATATTGCCAGATGGTAGCTCATACATCGAATGTGACTCGAGACTCAGCAATCTCCAAATTTTGGACAGCTGTCTCGCGGAGTCGACGCCAAAAACACCAATATACTTCATTTTAAGTCCAGGTGCAAATATTGTAGCCGATATAGATAAGAAAGCTGCGGAGTATGGGTTGCAGAGAGGGGTATCATACCACAATGTAAGCATGGGTCAAGGACAGGACGTTGTAGCTATGTCGTGTTTAGAGACTGCTCATCGAAACGGGCACTGGGTCATTCTGAATAACGTTCATTTGATGCCGAAGTGGCTCATTGAGCTCGAGAAGAAGCTGGATGAGTATGCCTTGGAAGGAAGCCACGACAAGTTTAGGGTTTTCTTGACAAGTGACCCCTCCAACACAGTACCCATTGGTATTTTAAATAGGTGCATCAAGTTGACAAGCGAGCCGCCGGCAGGTCTGAAGGCAAATTTGAAGCGCGCTTGGGGTTTCTTTGCCAAGGATTACATCGACGAGGCTGATTCAAAAACCAAAAGTATTCTTTTTGGTCTATGCCACTTTCACTCGATATTGATGGAGCGAAAGCAGTTTGGGCCGATGGGCTACAATATGAAATACCCGTTCAGCATTGGAGATTTGAGAGACTCTGCCAAATGTCTTCAAAACTACATGGATAATATTGGAGGAGGCAAGATCCCGTGGGAAGATCTCAAGTACATTTTTGGAGAAATCATGTATGGGGGGCACATTGTGAATGATTTCGATCGTCTCCTGGCAAACGAGTATTTGAACTTCTACATGAAGGACGAACTACTCGACGAAATGGAGTTGTACCCCTTTGCAGACGATGAAAAGGGCGTCAGTTTTTTGAGTCCTGCTCCCACATCGTTCGAAAAGTACATTCTTCATATTGACAAAAATTTGACTTGTGATACGCCCATTGCTTTTGGCTTACATCCAAACGCCGAGATAGATTTCCGCACCCAGCAAAGCAACACCATGTTCAGTACGCTGCTTGATCTCCAACCAAAAGGAGCTTTAAGTGGAGAAGGTGCAGCAACTCCACAACAGGTGGCGTCGGCAACTGCCAACGAGCTACTAGAGAAGTTCGAAGAGAAGAGTTTCGATGTAGAGGATTTGATAAAGAACCTGGATGAAATCGGGCCATACCAAAACGTATTCATTCAAGAGATGGACGTAATGAACGTGTTGTTGGCTGAAATCAGACGTTCAATCAAAGAGCTGCAGCTGGGCTTCGCTGGCGAGCTCACTATGAGTGAGGCGATGGAAGAGTTGGTGACGGCCCTGTACTTGGACCGTGTTCCAGCGTCGTGGGCGAAAAAGGCTTGGCCGAGTAAGTTGTCTCTGGGATTGTGGGTTAAGAACTTTTCCGATCGACTTTCTCAGCTGGAAGAGTGGATGATCAATCCGAGCGAAATCCCAAAGGTGACGTGGATATCGGGTCTCGTAAATCCTACTAGTTTTTTGACGGCAATTTGCCAGGTTGCGGCACAGAAAAACCAATGGGAGTTAGACAAGTTGGTTACTTTTACACGAGTCACAAAGATGATGACCCCAGACGAGGTCGATGGCATCTCCCGCGATGGGGCATACATTACAGGATTGTCGCTTCAAGGAGCGAGCATCGATATTGCGAGCGGCCAAATTCAGAAGAGCAGGCCGAAAGAGATTTTTTGTAAAATGCCCATCATCCATGTCAAGGCAGTGACCAGAGATAAGGCAAACGTTGGCGGAATCTACTCTTGCCCGGTGTACATGACCGAACAACGAGGTCCCACATGGTACTTCAACGCACAGCTAAGGACATCGTCTCCACCAGCTAGATGGACCCTAGCTGGTGTTGCTCTTATCGGCGAGACGTCGGGCTAGCTTGTGTCATTTGCAAGTTGTATGGGATGATACACATTCTAAGTTAGTAATAATTCTAAGTCAAACATGTATTTTTTATGACATTTTCTTTGACTCTCCGGGTCAAACAAAGATCCAACTAAGGACAAAGGCCAGCTCAAGTTCACGCACAAGCACCCCGCCAACATCGTGAAGGATGGCAAAAAGAATCTCTCCGCTGTCCAACATCTACGTCCATTTCACCTTTGTCTTGAGTAATCTGGTCTATTTATTACATAATACTGCCGGCCATGTTGAATTGGCATCGTCGTCATGCACATGGGCAATTGGCTCAGGTACGAAAGTAAATATTCAGATATTCCTTCCCTCTCTACCTGATAACATCATCAACCTAATCACAATTATTTTTATCATTGTTGTCATCTTCTCTGTTGTCAAAATCACATTAATTGAAGGAAGGATTGAATATTTGTAATGATGTCGGTAACAATCATGACTGAGTCAATATGCCTGTGCTCTCTCATGTAAGGGGAAGGGGTCACTGCTCTGGCCAAGTTGCTGTGTAAATTTTGATTTCCACATGGCTAGCTCCAGGAACATGGAAGCATCGCTCAATTTCCCATACAAGGAAAGCTTGGAATTGATGGAATCAAAATATGCATTTAAGTCCTCGGTGAAGATGGCAGGAATGTGCCTCACTTTTTGATCAGATCAGTCAGTAACTACAATAATTCTACCAATGGCAACTGGGGACCTTGCCCTTCTCACTGCCCATGGAGCATCATCAACTACCTTTTACCAGATTTTAATCAAATTTTCCACACAATTCTGCTTGGCATTGCCGCATTCTTACACAACTAGACCATTTTGGTCTAATCATCATTCTGGATCACCTGTGGCTCAATTCCAAAAATACAAGCACCCCCCCCTCCTTCCAACATCATCAACAGAATATATCGAAATATTTTTTTGCGAATTCGGCTAGCACTTTAGCTTCTGTAACCAACTGCGGCAACCATTCTCATTAGGTTGGTTGTTGGTCTACCTCCAAAACAAGACAAGAACAGGACTACATAAATAACCATCCCAACTCTAAATGACAACAACAACAACAACAACAACAACACCACCAACAACAACAACAACAACACCAACAACAACAACATTCCCACCACAAAGAACTCCTGCCCCACAAACTTCCAATAACATCAAACCTTGTTCCCTGCTGAGAGAAGACCGGCATCTCTACATCTACAATTACTTTGCCCCCACCCCCCACACACCTCAAAGGTACCACAGCAGCACCTCCTCACTTAACAACATTTTTCCACTAAATCAAACAACTCCAACCATCCCATCCCATGGCCCTTCACCCCCTCCACCCCAGCCACCACCAGCCCCTAACATTCCTCCCTCCATTGGGGTATCAGACATTACTTTTGCATCCATCACAGCATTTCAACTGAAGAGCAAGGGCACATAGTTCCAGTTGGGTTTGTTAGCAGTTTGCATAGCAAAACCAACGAGCCAACCAAACAGCTAACAAAAAAGCCAATGGAAATGCCAACCTACAATCCCGTGAAGGAGTTTCAAGTCTAACATGACAATGATCATGATCATGATCATGAATCATGATCATGAGAATGAACCATTGTGGGATGTTACTAATAGTCGGGTAACAACTGAGAAAAAGTTCGTAGCTACTTTTTAGCTACTTTCTCTCAGCTACTCACTTGACCACACTACCTGGTATCACCAAAAACACAATGGATTGCGTAGAATCTGGTATCAGCAAAAACACAACCCCCATAACGAAAAAATCCACTCCCCCCAAGCCACCAATGCATACACCCATAACTCCACAACTGCCGGGCGGTTTTCATTGATTCTTCACGTCCGTGCCCTCTCCCGACCTCTTCTAACATCCTGTGGTACTGGCACCCCCCCCCCCCCTTCGGCAACAGCCACATGACTGAGTAGAGCTAAGAAATTTTTTCTCAGTTGTTACCCGACTCATAGTAATGAGGATGAAGCATTATGGGATGTCAAGTATGACTAAGCACAATTGGGTGTCAATATGATGAAGCATTGTGGGATGCCAATAATGAGGATGCAGCATTGGTGGTTGACAATGAGATTCTGATGATGAAGGAGATGAGAGTTTGTGGGATCACAATGATGATGATGATAGTCATGACGTTCAACTCTCCCCTCCACCTCCAGCCCCAAACATCCTGATATATCCCAACAACTGCATAATATGTTGTTTTCAGCATATCAAAAGAAGGCAGAGGTCTCCATTGCTTAGAAGCCAGTGCACAGGAGGAGAGCACCCAGAGCAAAGTACAAAGACCAACCATAGCAAACAAGCAACCATTGTAGAGACACCACTTAGATGTGGGAGTGTGAAATGCTGCTTCATTCAGTCAGAGCAGGGAAGGCTTCAATTTGTTATGTTTCCAAACTCAGCCTGTTAAATTAGGTTGCATGGGCTTTTAATAGCTGATAATTCCAAGATGCTATAGTTATCTTGATGGAGAGTAGCCCTCTCTAGTGGTTCCAACTGTGATGCTGTTTGGTCCTGGTGCTGGTGCCCTCGGTGGTAAAGGACTCCAATAACAATGGTGAAAAATGTCTAGGTCATAGAGAATAGCATATTACCTAATTCCTTGAGTTGTTCTGTTCTGGCAGGAATGTGCCTCAGCAGTTCATGAATATTGGCCCGCCAACTGCTTACCAGACAGCACCCACAAGCTCTGGAGAGTACTGCATTGGACTAAGAAACAAAATGTACTCAGGAATTTTTCATGAACACTCTGATTCCACCAGCCCTGCATCAACTCCCTGGACATGAACTCTTTGATTGCATTTTGGAAACACATATTTGCCAAATTCAAAGAAATCCTCAAGTGCTTTGTTACCAATTGATGTGACGGCTCAGTGAACCATGATGCATTGGAGCAATAAGTTTTTTCTTTGAATGCATACTCCCCAATCTTCACCCACCAATTACCAAGCTGTACAGTGGTCAAGAACCCAGAGCACTCATCAAGTGCCCCACCATTAATCAACTTGATGGATGGAAATCCATGTAGCAATGTGCATCTGCAAAATAAAATGCCTCCTCCCTATTCTCCTCCCACCCATTGCCACAATTTAGAAATCTCATGGATAAAAACCAGCAAGCTCCTCAAAAAGGTGGTGTATTAGAGTGGTGGTATTAAAGCTGGCATAAATAAGAGTACTGAGGTTGAGGGAAAGTGGTGCTGCCCTCCAATTGCTCTCTCTCCTTGTGACATCCATTATCATAGACAAGAGACTAAACAGCTCATCTTCATCCCATCCCATCCCTCCTCCCCTCTTCCATAGTTAATGACATTTTTAGTAACTTTGTACAATCACATTAAGAATAATAGACTATTACTGAATAATATTATGTTGTTACTACTATTAATCCTCATACTCAATGAGAATGGGGAAGAGAGGCTTGCCGTCCTCAATGGTGCAAGTCACCATCACAAACTCTCAAAATACATTGGTGCCATGGTGGAATATGCTGTGGCAGAAGACCTGGGAGAAAATCTCCCAGTTCTTCAGCCTCCCACAAGTTAGCTTCTTGTGACATGCCCATACCCATGCCTGCATCTTGAGCTCCTCTTTTACATTTATGTCATTGTTGGGGCACATGATTTTGTTGGCATGCCCAGCATATCAATGGTTGGCTTTGATACACAGGGATGCAAAACTTCCGCAAGTTCTTTGGAACAAGAAGCTTAAAGGTCATCAATGTTTGTTGATGCAACATAATCTTCTGTTCACAAAGGATGGCTACTGACATACTCATATATAACTTTGTAAATGAAGATAAATTAATAAAAGTGAGCAAGGTCCTAACAAACACTTGCTTCCATGCTGCTTCTAACATGAACCCCACCAATATGAGGTTACAATATACTTCCAGACTCCATAGATTTCCTTGAACCATTTTGATTGGTGCTTGCATGTCAGCTTCTTACGATTAGTCATTGGTCGGGGCCATATTTATTTTGCAGTCTCCAACACACTTCTTTGATGATTTTTTTATTGGAACTGGGGGCATTGAACTAACTGGGGGAAGATAGATCACTTCCTTTTTGTAATCATTGTTACAATATTCAGCTGGTATTCCCATCATATGTCCTCAAAACTTGCAATAGGCTTTGCCTTGCTTTGGCATTGTGTTTATATCCATCCACATTAGATCTGTCAAGCAACGCTTGACAATGATTTCCTTGTCATCTATCTTCTCTTTTATATCAAAATCCTTTACTTTGATATGCTTTGTCCTCTTTGAACTGCTCGCCTTCCCAGTTCCTATTTGTCTCCAATAATATGGCACTCATATTATCCTGATTTAGGAGTGATGGTTCCATGTCATATCCCTGCTCTTCATGAAATATCATGCCCATAGGATGTATCACAATGAATTGTCCACCCCAACTAGCTTGGCCACCATTGAGCTCTTCATCACAATCTTCTGTTTCTACAAATAGCTACATGCCATTCCTTTTCCAGCAGAACTCATGCCTCCTCCCATATGACTTTTGCTGTACTATGTATGCTGCGTCCGGTTAACAAGTGCACCAACAACACTAGAGGCATATGTAAGGTACCCTTCAGGTATCCCGGCACTTGTTTGACCTTTCCCCAATCATCTTCATCATGACTCTTTACCCTGGTTGTAATGAATGTCATCAAGGGTTGAATGTCATGCTTCACCCTTGCACTCAAAAACAATATTTGGGCCATATTGTGGCGGAAAGCCATGGCCTGCTCCTCCAGCAATATTTTTGCCTTGGTCCCATCCCAAACTGTGAACAGATGGTTGGCCGCTGGGCTGGTTAAAATTGCTACTATTTCTTCTGGAAAATCAGCGATGATATTTTTGATGTATTCCACCATATAAACTATCACTTTTCAATCCTATTAGAAGTTGAACATCATCCCCAGATAATTGTGCACCTTCCCCCTATGGGTGGCAAAGCTCACTCCATATGTGTTGCTTAGCCATTAACCAAATTTTGAGATTTCATCTGCATTGACGTGGGAGACCTTGAGGTCATCCACAAGCCAACATACAGTCATTTATTTTTCATTCATGATCTTATTTGCATTGCAAGGGTCATATGGATTTAGTTTGAATCCATTATCCTCCAAATCCTTCACCAGCTTTTTGTAGAACAGGAGTTCACTCCTCAGAAGCCCATACATGGCCTTCCGCATCTTCACGTACAATATCACCATCCCCTTCCTGTCCACAGATATATACTTTCTAAAAAGATTACGGGCCACCTAAACCATGAGTTCTATGAGTATTCTTTTCAGGACCATGGTGATGTCTTTGTCTGTATTGGCATGTAGGAGCACACCCATGATGTTGAAACATCCCATGTCTCATCCTTTGTGTGCATTGATCACGACCATGATGAAGACTGACTCTGTGTCAATAGTTGGGGATGTGGATTCCTGCTTTGTCCAGTCCTCCCTCTGTTTGTGCCCATTGGCACACATTGAGCTTTCACCAAGTTGTCTTGCTCTTCCTTAAGGAACATGAGCAAAGCGAGTGCCTTCTTCATTTCATCATATGTCAGATTGTCCTTGCAGATCAGTCAAAAAACCTGCATTTTATGTATTTGGGTGAGTTCCTTGCTCACTCCTGCTTCACCATGATCTTTGAATTTCTTTATCCCTGCTCAAATCGAGTATTGCATCATTGTCACTTCTAAAGCATATTCTTTGCAATCATCTTGTGGTATTGATTTTGCATCATGTAAATCCTCAACCCAGAAACAACTGAGTCCATCATGAATGGTGGCCCGGTGATTGCCACCTTGTTTGGCTTGCCTAGCGGCCATCATTAGCTCATAGTTGGCATATTTTGATGTTCGCCCACTAGTACTGCATTCAAATGTCTGATTCCAGGCCTACCCTTGTGCTCCTCTTCTTGCTCTTCCTTGTTTTTCTTGGGATTGAGCCGGTCATCATTGTCATTGTCCGAGTCAGAATCTTCACCCGACTTTTCCTTGGTGATCATTTTGTTGTTGGTATCATGTATGGCAATGATGGGGTTGTGGGTATGAGCATTGTCTGGGGGAATGTTGACCATTGCAATGATGTTGTTGCCTTCACTGTAGTGTTTGCTTATCATGTCATTGTTGGCATGTATGGCTGGGGGGCCATTGATTCACTCCTGCATGGCATAGGGTGCAACATTGGCATTCTGAGCTGCTGGGTCTTTGGCAAGGCCATGGGGATTGATATCATCTTTGATAGATGGTGTTATGCTGTTGTGGTCTAGGTTGATGCCTGAGAATTCTGCCACAAGCAATTGATATTGGACAATATCATCTTCGATGATATTATTGTTGGTCTCATTGATGTCATTCCATTCAAACAATGCCTCTGTTCTATCCAAAAAATTGAATGGGTTGGGCTGAGTTGCATGACCCATGGCTTCAACCTTCTTTATGACAGAGTCTGGCATCTGGCATTGGGCTAATCATGAAACTGCGATGCTTAATCTTCTTTCCCATTGTCAGGTTTAAGAGTTTTTACATCCCTTGGATATTTCCAATTGGTCCAAGGATGATGGCAGGGATTGTGCAGCTTGTCATTGTATTTGAAGGGGTAGGTTTGTTGTGGGCTTTGCAGTTGCAGTAGTAGGTTCCAAGCGGAGCCTTACAATGCTTCTTAAAATCAAGCTTGTGGCATAGGACCATTTTCCATGGTGACAGCATTGTCAATAATCCCAATGTTTTTGGGAGGGTGTTCAGCCATAGGACAATGTGGTATATCAATTCGATCAGCATGAGCTGAGAAATCTTCTTACATGGGAGATGGGAGAGTGTTCAGGATTCCTTTCTCGCATTCTTTGATCAGACGTATTTGGCGCTCGACCTTGGGGACATGCTCTTTAGCCAGTTAGCCACCATTGTGTTCACAATGATGATTGGGATCAGATTGCATAGGGGTTTGAGTGCCCACTTGGAACCCTCCCCATGCATATAGGTCCATGATGTGCCAAACTCCATTGGCTAGAGTCTTGGCCATTTGTGATGGAGTATGTTTGGTGGTTATCATATTTAGTCCTCTGGATGCATTAACTAGGAATGGTACTCCATTAACAAACATGCAATCTACTGTTAATGTCACTATCCTATGCTACTAGTCCAAAATCACCCATGATATCTGGATGTGCTTGACTCACACAGATTCCATGGCCACAACTGTCCTACCCCCCCCTGTGAGGTTTGGGCCAAAGATGATGCAAGCATTTTTGACAGCAGATTCAGTGACATCAAAGTTTGCAATCATGTTCAAAAATACCATTCCAATCAAGTTCTGGATGGCAATGTCTCCTGAGTCTGTATGGATGATGAATTTACCCAGATTCATCCCTCTGTTGGGCTGGTACAACACCGGCCCCATCTTCTCAGCCACTCCATGTTTGTTGAATCATACATTCTCAACGGCTCTGAGGGCCCCTGCTTGATCCATCATTGTCGATCCTGAGTTAGTATGTCCACATAAGCCAAATGACTGCATCTTCAGATTGTTGAGGATGTCTTTGTTTGACATGCTGGCATAGGTTCCACATGTATCAATATCAATGTGGTCTGGGGACAGGACTCTTTGTGCCCCCTTGCTATCATTCTTTTGTGCAAAAGTGCACCCTTCTTCCTCTTGGGCCATGATGAGTAGCATCTTCATGTCATCCTGCTCAACATTGACTGTTGCGTACTTGTTGGAGGTGTTTACTTTGCTGACCAATTTGGGCAAACTCTGCCCCATCACTAGGGCACAACAGTTGGAAGGTCAAAATCCCTAAATGCCTTTGCTATGTTGGACCCCCCTTTTTATTCCCTCTGACTATACATTGCAATCGCATCCAACAACTTCTGAAATTTTGGTGGTGTATTTTGCATTTCCCACATCGATTGTTTCATCTTCTAATCCCACTATTTTGGTGGTGTATTTTTTCTTTACTGGTCCTGAAAATCGGTGGGGCCATTGGGGATTTTGTCCTCTTCCAGCTCCCCCCTGGCTGCAGCAGGCCTCCCACCTTGTGGATCTGGTTGAGGCATTTCTTGCCTCTGTCTTGTCAAGCCCTCCTGGCTTACGTCAATCACCTTTTACTAGATAATGTTGATGCAATGTAATCTTTCATCTCTGTTCATGAAGGATGGTTACTGACATGCTCATATATAACTTTGTAAATGATGATATAAAAGTGAGCAAGGTTCTAACAAATGCTCACTTCCATGCTGCTTCTAATGTGAACCCCATCAATCTAAGATTACAATATACTCCCAGACTCCATGGATTTCCTTGAATCATTTTGATTGGTGCTTGCATTTCAGCTTCTTGTGGTCAGTCATTGGTTGGGGCCGTATTTATTTTGCAGTCCCAAACAATGTTGTCTGGGAGCTCATTGGGATGAGCTTCTTCCCAACTGTGGTCACCCAAAGCATCTGCTTTGGGTTCTTCATTTTATGAAGGTGTACCCCAAGCAGAGCCCAGGGTGCTTGGCCATGGGTGCATCTGCAGGTGCCATCGATCTAAAGACCCATCACATATGGGGGGTCTGGGTGTTCATTAACGCCAACACCAAGCTTGTGGATGTGGTGGTGAGTTTTTTGATTGTTTTGTCTTTTTCTTTAAACGCGGCTCCCAAGCCCTTGTCATCAATGATGCTACATTGCTATTGGCATCATTGTTGACATTAACATCATTTGCCCCCCCCTGTTGCCCTCTTTGTCTCATCCCCCCCCGCTGTTGGTCCCCCGCTACATATCTACTTTGACAATACAAAAAAATACTCAACAATGTCTCATGATGGTTGATGGGACAGATTTTTGCATTCTCCATAGTGAAGTTGCTAAAAAAGGGAATGCATTTTCCAGCCACAAATACATAGGTAAGTCGGTGCTCCATTACAAGCTGGGGGTGAGTATTTTGGGAAGGGACCTGATGTAGTTTCATTGGCCCTACCCAGCAGGTAAGTAAACCATTGTTAAAATTTTTAACATGATGTTTTACATCTTTTCTTTGACCTGGGCAAGTGGGTTGAGGCCAACAAAGGGTATGCCGGACACCCAGACAAAATTAAGTGTCCAGTGAATGCAGTGATTAAAGAGGAAACGTGGGGGAGCAAGTGTTGGTGCGGGGAGTCCTCTCCCAGTTCCTCCGCCATAGCATTTTGCATCACGGCAATGTTTTTAATGCATGTGCAGTGGTGACACAGCTCACCATCAAGAATTGCAAGCCCCTCTTTGAGGTCAAATATCAATGAATAGATATTATTTCATCATTAAAATTTTATTCCTTATTTAAGTGGAAGGGGGAGGCAATGGCTTGTATCATGGTTTAAGTTTTGGAGGGGGGGCTAAGGTAAAATGAGGGCAAGCCCCCAGAATTCTTTCAATCTCATCAAAAAGGTTTTTTGCTCATCACCCAATTGGGTTCCCTGCCGGGTAGGCTTTTTACGCTTAAAAAGCCAAATTAGGCTTTTGTTCTTGGTGGTTTTCTCAGCCACCCAATCTGCTCATAAAGATTGCCTTACTATGTGCAGTGTTCTCCACAACGTAACCAAGCAGAAATAACTTGGCGGTTGGCAGATTGAGGGATGGTTGCAATGTATCAATTGTTGTTTTGGGGGGGCCATAGGATATTGTTGTTGATTGTTGTTGATTAATGTGGTGTTGTTGTGATGTGTGTCTTAGCTAGCCAAAAGCTAGCTAGGCATGCCACCACATACAATGTCTAGCCATAATATATCGTGATGAGACTATGTCAATAAAATAGGGATATATCATTATTAATCATTTAATTAGAACACTATACTCATGATGCATCGTTGAGAGTTTGTGGCATGTGTTTTCTTTTACTACGTGGGAATACATAGGGTTTGTACAGGGGGATTGGCGATAATCTCCGGTGAGGTGAGGAGGAGCATCATCGGCGGCATCTGAGTCATCTTGCTTGGCAGCCTCTATGCCAAATCAGTTGTTGAGCCTGTTTTCCTGAAGAAAAAGACATCATTAAGGCACAATGTGTGGCGGCAGCGGTAACAAAGGAGGCAGGAAAAGAGAAAAGAGCAGGGGGAGATGATTTCTGCACAGTGCGGATCGCTGCATTGAACAACCATGGTGGACAACATTGCCACCGTCCTATGGCCGCCATGGGGCACCACCACCCAGCACTAATTTCAGGGCTTTTTGGTGGGAACAAAACTATTTTCCCACCAAGAACCAATCCTACAGGACCAACATAGGAACTAGTATGAAACCTGTGATGTGTTGATTCATTTACACAAAGACCTGATCTTTTTGAGTGAGCCATTTTTTATTACAGCTTTGTCACAATGTGATGAGGCTCCCATCTATTTTGGCTCATCATATGCTGCATATTGAATGGATGGTCGCCCACAACTTTTGTTAGTAATGCCTAACAAAACCAGATTTTTGATGAGGGTTACAATTAAGGTTATTGTGAAGACTGGCCAGCAAAAAAAACATTCACTGAGGAATTTGTAGGCATCATTGGCGGCATCTTTGGCAGGAACAAAACTATTTTCCCATTAAGATCAATCTTACAGGACCAACATAGGAACTAGTATGAAACATGTGATGTGTTGATTCATTTTAACACAAAGACCTGATCTTTTTGAGTGAGCCATTTTTACTACAGCTTTGCCACGATGTGATGAGGCTCCCATCTATTTTGGCTCATCCCATGCTGCATATTGAATGGATGGTCACCCACAACTTTTGTAAGCAATGCGTAACAAAACCAGATTTTTGATGAGGGTTACAATTAAGGTTATTGCAAAGACCGGCCAGTGAAAAAAACATTCACTGAGGAATTCATAGGATTTTGATTCCTATGTAGGATCATATGGGAGATGAGTCATCCTGCAGTTTTGGGAGGTGATGGGGGGGCAACTGCTCGGCATACTACAACAATCAACTAATATACTATGCAATGGGTACTTGTCATTGAATCTAGAATATACTATGATTATTACTATTTTTATGACCTATTCTGTCACGAAGTATTGACAAATTATCGCACCTGATTGTCACCGGATGTGATGGTTGTACTACCACCGCACATATGTTGTATATCCTTGTGATTCATGCACTTGGATTGCCCATTGGCAATGACAAAGCATGATCCAGCATGGGTTAAAGTCGGAGCCTAATTAGGCCTTCTTAATACTATCACGATATATTAAGAGTGTCTTTAGCACTTCCCTTTGAGTAGTAACTGGCCTGCCAATACCGTTTTTTTTGAAGCACCAGCACAAAACACACCCAGTGGTCATTTTATTCACTGATGGGTTTCTCAGGAATGGTCTGGAACTATATCAAAATGCCGCGGCAAAAAAAGCCTAATTAGTAATTAGAGCTAGTCTGCAGGCAACTTTTCGAAGTCCAAAAAACGGACTTTTTTCTGTTCTTGTGTTATGAGCCCCTGATTTTTGACCTTGACCACCCTCTAGCGTGGTCAAGAAAAAAATCCAGGGTGACCACGCTCAAAAATCAGACTTCGAAAATCAGGGTCCGCGATAGTGTGGACATGGAAGCAACCAAGCCTCCACGTCACCAATTTTCATCACAACAACAATAATTGCCATCCAACCCCCAGTGGCAATGCCTTCGCTGTCCATGGCAACATCTGGCATGGACCCAAATCAAGGTGCCGCAGCTCCCTATGGGTCTACTGCAGGCGCCCGGTTGCCAGGCTTGCATTTGCTGCAGCTGATTCCCTTGTTTGAGGCGCCGAAATGGTACCCATCATAAACATGAGAGAATGGGCGGATCACTGAACTGGGTGGCCGCCACTCAACGAGTACTCAACAACCAACCTAAAAAGAATGTTGGCGGTGGGTGGGGGAATCGATAAGATGTTTACCCATCATTTAGGGGGGTTGAATAGAGCGACAGAAAAATGAAAATAGAGTGAGGGACAGGGCCTTGGATTTAGGTGGCCTCCAGTGAATGGAGTGACACAACAACCAACCAAAAGATGGTCTGGGCAATAGGGTATAGTTGGGGGAGATGGGGCGCAGGTCGATAATGATGGGGGGGGGCAACTTCACATTGTTTTGGCAGTCAAATTAAGAGACAACAAAATAAATAAAACAAAATTCGTCATGGCTTTAAGTGGCCGCCAATCAACAAATCAACTCAACAACTAACCAAATACATGCAATCTCAAATGAGGGTGCATGCGATAGAATGTGTGACTGGTGAAGAGTGCAGGGGAGTGGTATTTGATGTATTTGGGGGTGATCCAGTTCGGAGGAAGCACAAATCTACAATAAAATAGATTCCACAAAATTAATTATTTTCTTTGTCGATTCCCATAATTGAATAAATTCTCATTGATGAGGTCCTAGATCAGCCCATCTCTGAGAGATTACCGGGGGGGAGGGGCGGCTATTTATTAAATTAGCTATGCCGGTAGACCCGGTGAATGGCCCCAACATGGTGGTGTTCTGTTTTGTAGTTTAGTTGGGTTGAAGGGCAGACCAAGACTAAATTTTGGATTTGCACGGGGGGTGTTGCCTGCAGAGATGTTTGGGGGGGCAAAAGAAAAAGTCCATTGGAGCATTCCCAAAACTTTTTATGATTTTTTTACACTTAAATCTCGCTAAATTTGTCACACCTACACTTAAATATCGCTAATTTAAGTGTAAAAAAATCATAAACGCACTTATTTGTACAACCCCTCCGAGGGGTTGTACAAACTTTATGGGACTGAATTTAAGTGTAAAAAAATCATAAAAACTAGAGACCCTCTGTGGAAAGGGAATCCCCCCCCCCCTCCATGGCCGCCGACCCATCCATATTGCCATTGCCAATAGGAGTTTGCCACCTCCCCTGCATGGGATGTTAGAACACACCCTCACTGACAATCTCCATGCTTGGCACCGCTACTCCGCCTCATTGAGAGCCAAAAAATTTCCTACTACTGTACACATCATCATCGCTGCTGCTGATCATCATGCCACCCAAGAAGAGGGGCTATAAATTCAACACCCATGAGCTAGAGAGTTTGGCCAAGGCCATTGTGGAATTTGTTCTGATGTCCTCTACTGATTTGGACATTGTTTGGGAAGCCCACAACAAAAGCTTTCCAGGGTTGAACAAGACCTCCAATTCCCTGAAATGCAAATTTCAGAAAATAGCAAAGATGAAAATCCCCACAGCTGATCCTAATTGCCCACATCACATTCGTATCGCTAAATGGGCATATTACAAGCTTATAAAGGCATCGGATGGCTCAATGGGGGGGATCTGATGATCTGGATATGGAGGTAGAGGAAGTGGTGGGTGAGGGAGGTGAAGGAGATGGTGAGATTTATTCCGATGATGACAAGGACAGTCGAGCTGTCCAAGGGGACATTATTGTCATTGATTGTTGTGATGAAGGAACCAACAATCGTGATGATGGTGGTGGTACAAGCCTTGGACTTGACCCCACAAACCTCTTTGGAGTGCTAGAGAATAATGATTCATTTGGTGATGATGGTGGTGCAGATGATCAACAAGCTGCAGCATCAGCCACAGCAAGCACTGCAGCATCCACCAGTGTGGCATCCACCAGTGTGGCATCCTCCAGAGGTGGAACAAAATGGTTGTCAAGTGCATTGACAGAAGAGAGTAATAAAAAGAAAACCAGAGCCTTCACAAAGCCGTTGCGGATTGCCCAAAAGTCACCATTGAATTTGAGCAATGCTGATGGTGAACGAGATGGCTGGTCATTTGGAAACATGATGCATGTGATGATGATGCAGGGCTGCATGGATAATGAAAGGAGAGAGCAACAGTACAAAAACAAGGTGGACCAGAGGGAGCATGAGTATCAGCTTCAACATAAGGAGATGGCACTTGTGTGCAAGGAAGCCCGTGAACAGAGGCAAATGATGAACCTCATGTTCATGACAATGTTGAATTAACATGCAGGGAGTGACAGCAATTCTC
>JALLPB010000005.1:0-37442 GCA_036939975.1 Cyclostephanos tholiformis | reverse complement strand
TTCAAATCGGACTGGATATCTGTACAGGTGTTGGTTTCCTAGAACTTATGATGATAATAGCACGCTCTTTGGAGGATGTTCATGCGGTGTTCCCAACACTGATGGCATGCCTTGCCCTCACATGTGTGCTGTGGTGAAGTCATATCGTATTGAAGGCTTAAATGAGGTGAATGTCATGCCAATTTGGTACCATACCTCCCATTGGCAAAAGCAGTATCCTTTTTTGTCAACGGTAAGGTGTAACTTTGACATTACTACTCTTCGGAATGATATGAAGAAAGACACAGAACAGCACAACAAGGAATACAGGCTTTGTCCACCATATTCTGCTGGCAGGAAGAGTGGTAGACCTAGGGAGGGGAAACGAATCAAGGGTTCAATGGAACGTGAATTTGATAAGAAGGAGAAGTTAGAAAAAACAAAGAAAAGGAAGGAGAAGGATGAGCCAGTTAGTCCTGATGAAGAAGAAGAATATGCGTCAAGGATGCAGAAGAAGAAGAAGATCAATGTTAAGTCTTCTAAGAAGCAGAACAAGATCGGATATAAGAGGCCTCCTAAGGGAACCAAAACATCCAATGGGAAGAAGAACAAGAAGAAGTAGGGCACTGCTGATTGACTTTTATTGAAAGTGTATTGTGTTTGCAACTAGTTACTATTCTATGTTGCTGTTAATAGACAGTATATAATTTTTTTGTGTGGCATGTTAACGTAGTAAATATAATTAAGTGCTGCTATACGATTGTGAATAAGTAGATCGATTCATAGAAAGTTCTGGTGTTGATTACTATATTTGTTTTTAAGTGCTGTTAATGGATGCAATAATTGTAGTTTCGTGCTGTTGTCTGATAGTTAGTTTTATTTTAGTGTTGTCTCTGAATGGATAAAATAATACAAAGTGCATGCTGCAGAATGTGATGTTCTATTAATAATCGCAACATATGATTGGAAAAAGTGTTGTTTATGGATAGTATTTTTTTAATTTAGTGTTGTTCCTTAATAGTAAGGTAATATAATTAAGTGTTGCTCTGTGAATAGGGACATGAGAGAGATGTCACAAATGATGGACTTAACTGGAAAGTGGCCTTATCCGAACATTTTAGAATATCACACCATTCAAGGGCAGCACAAAATTCATTACCATAAAACAATGGCTCCTACAACAATCCTGGCGTGGGAGTGTGGGTGTTGCGAAAAAATGAATGAGGACATCATGTTTTTATGTTTTATATGTTTTATGGACTACTGCTCTTTGTCACGAGGGTGAACAGCATAACAGATAATACATTTCCTGGGACCATCACTGTTTGGGTCACATTTGTCTTTGCAAAATGTGGCACTGGATATGTCGGCAAAGTTGGTGTAGCCACATGTAATGCATTTCCACTGAAATGGAGGCACTCTGGTCTGAGAAGAAGAGGATTCTACGTTTGGTGTATTGGGAGAATTGGATGGCTGTGGTGGATCAGACATGGGGAGAACAATGGATCGCATGCTGAATAATTGTTAATTGTAGGCAGCATTATGAACACACCAGTATTATTGTCGTTGGTATTATTGATCGTTGGTATTATTGATCAATCGTTGGTGTTCACATTAACAACAATTGGCACAGGATAAAGGTTTGTGTGCTGCTAATGAATAGAGTACTCTAGACAGAAATGTCGGACAGCTACCTGAAAGTGTTTTGTGCTGCTCTAGAATGGGGAGAAAACATAAAAACTAATAGAGTGTGCTTACCATCTTGGCCCAACAGGAAACAGGTATGTGGACGATGAGATATGATTTTGTGCTGCTCATGGATAGCGCTTTGGGGGTTCATTTCAGGGCGAACCACCAAAGCCCTGTGCTGCTCGTGGATAGCAGGTTTTGGTTTGCGATTTCTGTGCTGCTCATGGATGAGGTGTTCTAATGCCGCTGTCCAGGGACAGCGGTTTTCAAAAAAGTCAGTCAAACAAATTTTTAACCCTAAAATCAATTACTAAAACGTTTGGATAGCTACCAAAATCACTGGCAGCCTTCCTTATGGGTTGAAGAAGGCTGCCAATTCGTAGGAGCACCATTGCATGACAGCAACATTGATTGTGCTGGCTGTTTTGGTTATCATCTATTTCTTCTGTCAGAGCCAATTTATTATAAATTCAATGGAGGAGACACAAACAATTCCTACATTTGTAGAAAACTGAAATGAAATCATTTTTGGTTTCCAGAACAGGGCATGGCCATCTCCATCACCCACATTTGGAAAGCCCAGAAACTCATTGGCATGGAATTCAAGGATAAGTCATTCAATGCCAAATTCCATGCAACAAGGCATTGGTTAAAGAAGTTCCAATGGGTTTATTGGATGCAAACCAACGAAGCAACACAAACACCAGCAGCTGTCTCCGAAGAGCATTGACATTTTTGTCGGCAACATGTCCATCATTGAGTACTCCAAATTGTGATCTGAGGTACGTATTCAACATGGACCAAACTCCATTGTGGTTTTCATACCACCACATATACACACTTCAGCAAAAGGGTATGAAAACACTTAACGTGCAGAGGTCAATGTCCAACATGCGATGGGCTACTGCTGCTCTTATCTGCTCAGCAGCTGGCAAAGGCACAAAAGGTAAATAAATAAATAAACTACTTAATAAATTACCACTAATTCGACTCTCTGTACAATTCAGATAGACGAAGGTCTTTTTGATTGCCGTGTCTTACCACAGCAAGGTTGCCATGGGGCGACTGGGTTGGGCCCCACGGGTGCCAGATGGCACCAGCTTAGCCCTACCCCTTTGGTATCAGTGCGGAACTACCGGGGTCCTTCCAAAAAGCCAGTAACAAGCTAATGATGTAGCCTCAGACATTTAAACGGTGTCTGGTGTAGATTCAATCTGGTTTGCAGAGGCGCTTATTAGACTTCATGCTTTCCATGATGGATGCTGGGTGAGGTCTTCTTTTATCAAAGCCATCGAGTGTCATCTGGTGCCTCATTGGACTTAGATGATGTCCTGTGCATGCCATCCTTGCGTATCTGCTGCTCAACTGCCATGATACCAAGCTTCGTTCTGCTAGCAATTGTAGTGTTCAGTTGACAACGCATCCGCTTGGCCCATGTAAAGGCACAAAAGGCAGTATGATGGCAAAGAATGAACTGTCAATGTTCAATCCCACGTCCAACTATGAATGCCAGAAAAATGCATGGATGGATGAGAGGTGCATGCTCCTCTGGGTAGAGGAGTGTCTTTCTAACTTCCTCCATGTCACTCCTCCCCCTGCTGGTATTGTGCCAGTGATCCTCATTGACTCTTATTGGTGCCACATGATGGGCACTGAGCTGGGAGTTGAGGTGATGCATATTCCCGGTGGGTGCACAAGATTATTGCAGCCTCTTGATGTGGGGCTGAACAAGCCATTCAAGATGAGAGTCCAGGCGAGTTGGAAGGAGTGGATGATAGGAATTGTTGATCAAAACAAAGTAGTTGTTGCCCCTACTCACCAGGATATTGTGAGTTGGGTAGCAGAGGCTCATTTGGACATGACCGGTCTCCCCATGATGAAAAATGCATGGCAGAAGACCGGTTATTCTTGGTTTATCGATGAGGAGGTTGTTGAAGAATTTACAATCGACTTGGTTTCTGCCAAAGGTGGTGTGATTGTGGATGATGAGATGGAAGAAGAAGAGTGAGCGGTATTTGATTATGGTGGGCTGGAAGACAAGCTGCAGGCAATGATGGAGAAGGAGGCATGGCAGAAGAGGTGCATGAAATGATGGAGGAAATGCAAACTAACGGGATATTAATGAATGATGACAATGAAGACAAAGATCACAAGATGTGGAGTTAATTATAGTAATAAATTTATTACTTTAGTGCTACAATCGATTACTTCTTATTTCTTTGCATTAATAAACCAATCACGTCAACATTGCTGGTCTCAAAATCCATCCACACCCGAGGTCTTTTTGCCAAAGGGGGAATTATCTCCGCATTCTTCTTCAACCCAGCAGGCAAGACACTGATTGCAATGTTTATCCAGGAAACAATTGTCGCCTTACAAAACCCACAGTTGCGATACCACTTCATGCATATTGCACTGCAAGAGGATTTGTTGAATCCAACCTCAGTCACCTGAATTGATCATTGATAAAGTGATCGTTAGTAAATGTTGATGAGCGATGTGAATACTAAAAAAAATACTCACATGACATAAAACACCATCATAGAGATTCCCATCTGCAACATATGCCTTTGGGAGGAATCCCACATGACAGTGGTCGATATTGGAATCAACAGAGTAGACAACATATGCCATCTCCTCACATTTTTTTCCATGCTTGTTAAAAAGAATCGCCTTGTGCCGAAGCCAAATGAGCATGTTGTCCTCAAGGACATACCTGCAGACGTCGTGTTCCTCACACGAGTGCCCACGGTCACTGTGGTTGATCCCAACAATGTTGAGGACAACACCATTAGGGTGCTTCACAGGGGGGGGAAAAGGTGAATACTGGAAGGTCATTGATTGGTGCTAGGGGGGGAACAAAAGCATTCTTCCTCTGCACACTCCTCTTTGTGGTGGTCATCAAGGGGCTGGTGTTGGGCAGCTCCACTACTGCCAAGTGCTTGATGATAAATGAAACATGCTCAGGTGGGGGGGAAGACAATGATAAGCATGTCCTTGGATGCCAGTCTTCTTTGGTGGCGTCAATAATTCAGGGGAGTTGGCGGGAGAAGATATGATTTTTGGGTGTTTTTTGTTAGTTGTGAGGTTAGTTTGTGCGGTTTTTGTTTAGCGTGGTGGCACATGGACACATCAAAAAGGGCAAAGAAACAACATGTTGAATACTTAAGGAAAGCATGGCAAAGTGGGGGTCGTTGGATAACCCATAAGAACATCTTTCCTGCAAGAGTGATGTTAAACACAACGACTGTGAAATGTGGACGATGGAAGAACTGAAGAACTGATGAGATGTGGCAACAATGCAGAGAAAAATAAAGGCGATCCAGTGCTTGGGGTGAAGAAGAAGCCATGGTGGATGGTCATACCTTTGCGGAACTATCACGTTCCACTCCTATACTGCTTAATTGAGATAGAGAATCAATTGCTAGACAAATTGCGGGCAATTATAAAAGGGCACATCACAGAGTACTCACAGGGCAAAGAAGCAATTCGTGCCTCAATACCCATCTTAAAAAATAGAGACGACTGCCGAAATACCCCTACATTTAGGATTTCAATATTATTTGGCCAACACCACAGCCGGAGGTTTTAAATTACTTCACCCAAAATATCACTTTCCAAGAAAAACATGTAAAATTGTGATTTCAGCGTTGTTAGTCTTAATTCACTTTCATCGAAATATATTCCCAATACATACACCAAAACAAAATACTATCAAAATACTTCACCTTACGTATGCACATTTATTATTTTGCATCACTTTATAGATTTACATTTGTTGAGGTACTTCACCTGGTAAATATGTCTATATTGAAACACTTCACCTCAAGATCCATGGTAGTAAAACACTTCACCTGAAGGTGTCGTATTTTAGAATACTTCACTCTTCAAACTAAAAAGATTTTATTCTGAGGTGAAGTATTTGAAAATGGAAATTTTAATCAGTAGGGGTGGCTGAAAAGAACGAACGTAAAGATTATGATACAGTGACAAGGAGAGGGTAATGGTGATGTGGTGGTAGGTATTTACAAGAAGAGGTGACATTTTTGGGGCAAAGTAAAATACGGTTCTTTGAAAATGAAGTGTTTCAAACCTCATGCTGTGGCATTGGCCAAATAAAATTCAAAATGTAAAAGTAGTGGTATTTGGGCATTTTTTCCAATACAAAAGGGCATGTACGGCTTACCACAGGTAGGAATTATTGCACAGGAGCTACTCCAAGAACATCTTGCAAAAGTTGGATATCACCAGAGCAAAATCATACCAGGACTGTGGACACACGAGATGAGAAAAACATGCTTCACGTTAGTTGTTGACAATGTTGCAATCAAATACATCAGAACAGAAGATGCTCAACATCTTATCAATGCCCCGAAGAAACACTACACAATCTCAATCAACTGGGATGCAACAAAATACATTGGCCTCACAATACACTGGGACTATGCAAAACAGGAAGTATAAATTCACATGCCAGGTTCCTCGTGAAAACACTCCAATGCTTCAAACACCCAACACCAATGAAACAACATAACTCACCGCATCCACATGTCACCCCCAAATACAGTGCCAAAGTCCAATCTATTCCAGATGACAATCAATCCCCCCCCCTCAACAAAAAGGACACAAAATACATCCAGGTGGTGGAGGGGACCCTGCTTTATTATGGGCGAGCGGTTGACAACACGATCCTCACATCACTCAGTTCAATTGTGACCAAACAGGCCAAACCAATGCAGAAAACAATGGAAGTAATCAAACAGTTGTTAGACTATTGCACAATGCAGGAAGATGCCATAATATCTTACAGAGCAAGCAAAATGATACTTGCTGTACACAGCAATGCTGGATATTGCAACAAGAAGAATTTGCGAAGCAGAGCCAGCGGAAATTTTTTCCTACCCAAGGATGTTGACAATCCCCCCAACAATGGCACCATACTCACAACTGCTATGATCATCAAAGCAGTCATGTCATTGGCAGCAGAAGCGGAGTTAAGGGCACTATACCTGAACGTGAAGGAAGCTGTATATTTACAACAGATACTCACCAAAATAGGACATCAGCAACTATGAATCCCTATCCAAACCAACAACTTGATGGCGGAAGGAGTTGTCAACAGCAAAATTCAACCAGAGCAAATGAAGGCCATGGACATGCACTTCCACTGGCTGCGTGACAACAAAGCCCAAGGACAATTCAGGATTTATTAGTGGCCGGGGAAAACAAACCTTGCAGACTATTTTACGAAACATCATCCACCAGTGCACCATGCAAATGTCAGGTCAGAATTTCTAACTAGAGTAAGAGACTTAGCAGAAGCTAGATAGCAGCAACAAGAACAAAGCCAGACCACTTCCAACTCAGCAAAAAGCTGATTAGCTACAAGGGTGTGTTAGACTTCCCACTACGTACCTACATACAGAAGCTACATACAATAGCTAAGCAAACTCTTGGCAATTAGAGAATTTTAAAATCTCTACTTGGAAGGCTTGCAATGCAGGTTTTCAAAGTGAAACCTCAGTTAGACTACTCATAAATACGTAATCACCTTTGCACAACATTCTTTAGTTTGTCACTGTTCAGCAGCAGCATCTCTTGGCACACCTTTGGGCCTTCAAAATTATCATCCGAAATCAAACAAATAATTTTCACATACTCACTTAAGAACATCCTTCCCCTCTTCTTCATCTGATGCCTGTCCCTCACCATGGTTCCCACCTCAATCATTATCACTAGCTCCACTGCTGCTCTGCAATTACCTTCACACACGACAAACCTCTCCATATAATGTACAAGAAGTTGAGCAAAAGAATATCTACTTGCCTCAGCATCGGTTAGTTCTTCCCCAAACAAGTCAGCATCATCATAAAGATTGTCATAATGAATACCAAATTGAGGGTAGCCAGAGGGCAATGGTACACCTGTAGTTTTGTCTCCAGCATGGGGATCAATGTATGAGGAGGAACTGGAGGAGGCTAGCAACAGCATGTTCAATGCCCGGGTGGCAGCAATGGATTGATCACATCAACACTAGTAGCATTACATATGACATTGAAGCCAGCTGGCCCTATGATGACTGTGGCAATGGGAAAAGGAGAGCACTGAAGCCGCTTGTGGATATGTGCCATCTAATTTCAAATTTTGGTAGTTCAAAATTAAGGACAGACCGCCTCCATGCATTTGAATTTATGGGATAACTTTTGGCCATTTTGTGAAGCTTTTTGAAGCGCAAATTTGATATTTTATGGTTAAACTAGCCCTAAATTCGAACTTATGGCATCTAATATTGATTTATGGCTCTCCATATTTGGTATTAGATGACACACAGCCCATAATATCAAATATGGCAATAAATTTGCAGTATATTGCTGATGTATTGCTATATTCAACAACATAAATCAACCATAATATTGAAAACGGCGATTCAATTTGGCATATATTGCTGACATAGTGCCATATTTGAATGCTCAAATTGCCCATAATATTGAATATGGTGATACATCAGCAATATACTGCAAATTTATTGCCATATTTGATTTTAGATGATGGACATAACCTGTAAATTTGAATATATACAGGTTAATATATTCAAAGTTACAGGTTTGCTGCAACACCTGTAATACTGAATGTATGGGACCACTGGCTCAAATGACCATGTAAATTTGAATATATATATGAAAATTTGAATTTACCAATATTCAATATTTTACTGGCAACTAGTTTTGAATATGCCTTATATTTGAATTTAGCTGCAACAGATTCACTGATTGGCTCTGGTCTTTGATAGAGTTTGGGGGACTCACAAAGAACTACAGGAGTCTTGCCACATTGCACCCCTCCCCCCCTCCACGTCACTGCCCCGACATGCCTTACCCTTGAAGTGTTGACAATGGGGTGGTGCATTTGTTGATTGGAGCAATGGGAAAGCTTCAACACTCCAAGAGGAGGAGCTTTGCTGTTCACATTGTCCTCAAATACATGGACTGATAAGGTGAACAAAACCCACCTGTATCTGCTCTTCCTTGCGTCTGCATATCTGGGTGCCAAAATATCACAAAAAAGAGCAAAATAATCATAAGTCGCCATCTTTAAAAACAGTTCTTTTGTGTTCCAATGCATATGGGCATATAACAGCCTGATGCCCAGAAAAAAGATATTTGTACTTTTGGTCTACACAATTTGTTTTTGGTATTGATTCGTATGTAGAAACAAAGGCAAGGGGGAGCAGCAGGAAAAGACACAAAGCAAAATCAGGGGATGTTTGTAAAGCACAGGAACATAATGGAGTTGAGGGAATATGACACAGCATACCTTTGAAGAACAAATCTGGGATCTGGCGATCTAAACTTTATCTGTAGATCAGATTAAATTTGATTATCAAGCCTATTTCTGATTTACTTGGCTATTTCTCTATATCTCAATCTTGCTTCCTTCTTTCTCAACTTAAAATGTTTATGTACTAATTCCTTTTGCTGCAATCCAATCTATTGCATTTTAAACAAAAGAAATCATATCATACTTTAAACAATTTACTATTTTGTTTCTTGTATTTGTTTTCTCACACTTTATAAATTTATGTCTAACAATTTTTAATTACAGGAAGGGATCATTGTATTGAACAGAAAAGTCATACGTAAATGATACAATTTCCCCCCCCACAATATACCATTGAATACGCGTTTTGTCATCAAAAGCAACATGCTGTCTCGAAAATGGGAAGTTAAAGATGCTAAATAGATAAAAAACAGTTTTTTCTCTGGTTCCTACGTTGAGCTTGGGGTTCTATCTCAACACACAACCCACAAAGGTGTGCACAATCATGACATCACCATGATAAAGCATGGAAAATTTACCAAATGCGGCAGGTGCAATTGGAGAATTGGGTATTAATTAATTTCAAAGATGTATGTTATTGTAGGAATCGTTTAGATTGGGTGTTGTGGGTATATGTAGCAATACTCTTTCTCACAAATTCCTTAAACAACATGGGACCTAAATTGCGTATTCAAAGGTATTAAGACAAAAAACCAATATTTTTTTGCATTGTAATACTACATCCTATGTATGTAGCTTTCATTTAAACCCTAATTTGACCAAAAGCGGACTCAAAACCAACAGCTTTGTACTACAAATGCAACACAACACAACACATCATGACACAACACAAAAACACAAAAAATACAACAACCATGGTCCCTCCTGCCTGCTGCCTTTCAGCGGCTTCAAATTAAATAAATAAGTTTGCCATACGTTGCATGATTGACCCCAATTGTTGCAACATGGCAATGTATTTTTTGTATAACTAAATATTTCTTTATTTTATTTACTATTTTCTACAGACAGCAGTGAAGTATGCTTGCTGATTAAAGGTGAGTTTTTTTAAGGTAATTCTTTTGATTTTTCTGTGCCCCTGCACCAAACAATATGCACTAACCTTATCTATCCGGAGATTTTTAGTTGCTGATGCTGCCCTTGTTGTATTCATCAAATTTCAAGATGGTTTTGACCAGGGTGGGGGGTCACCATGGTCCCCATGTTTTGGGGAAGGTAGGTATCATAGTTGAGGATTAGTAATTAGTAAGTGTATGGTAGTAGATAGTAGTTCAGACTTGGTCAAAATAAATGCTATAAATTACAACTGTTAAGTGTATAGCAGTTGCACCATCCATAGTTTGAATGGGTGCAAAGCATAATTGTGAGGAACAATTATTATGCTTTGCACCCATCCAAAAAAAAACTGAAAATTGATTTAAACATGGAACAATCTAGCTGTCAATTTTTTTCTCTCTATCCTACATATGTAGGATTAGGTACAAAATCAAGCCAGAGACTACATCCTTTCAAATAATTAATTTTTGTTTAGATAGAATAAAATATGGGAGTGTTCTTACCCATCATGCAAATAAAATTTATTGTATTGAGATCCTAGATTTGTTCTTCAGATGTATGCTTTATGCAAGACTTGTGTCATTGATGGAAATTAACCCAAGTGCATAGGGATTTGAAGCTTTTTTGTTAAGTGTTAGCAGCTAATAGATTGAAGAATTAGACTTGACTTTTTGATGTTTAAGAAATAGACAAGCCAATAGGGTCTTTGCCACTGACTAACGAAGTGTCTTGTTTCTTATTCTTTTGTATGAATGGGTACATAGGATTTTTTCAGGGGGTGGATGGATTGATGAAAAGGGGGGAAAGCTCCATGGGCCATGGATTCACAGACATGCAATTTCTCCACAAGCCTTTTTGTTGAAATTCCTATTAATTATTTGCCAAAGCATTCCTGGCCGTGGAGCACTAACAGCTGCCTATTACAAATTTCAAGAAAGGGACTTTTTTTGAGTGTGTTTATAAAGAGTCTTATGTATCTTCATGTATGTATGTGTGTAGTTTCTATAAGTAAAGGCACAAGAAAAGGGATTTTTTCATTTCTGTTCATAAGGAGTCCTACATATCTTCTTGTACATGCTTATGTCATTCCAAAAAGTACTCCCAGCTGCCTACAAAAGTTAAAGTATGAGAAATGGTCAGATGTACATACCTTATCTACCCTGACTTATTTACAGTACACACCAATGACACCAATGATGACACCAACGACAACACTAATGATGACACCAACACAATGTAAATCTTTATATTTATCTGACTGCAAAAAGTCAAGTATATTTCTTAAAATCAAAAAGTCATGTCTCGGTTGGGACTGAGTACAACCTCTATAAATTCCTATGTGAAGAGGTTAGCCCTAAATTTATTAAACATCAAAAAGTCAGACTTTTGATGTTTAATAAATAGAATTGACTTTTTTGCATCACAAATTACCAAGTCATTTAACAGGTATTTCCACCTTAAACATCTGTTTCACCCCCCTGTTGAATTTGCTCAAGAAGAGTGTTGTCATTGGCTCGTATTCCCCCAACTCCAACACTCTACTGTCTTTTGTGCAGTACTAGTCTCATGTGTCAATTACAAAATTGCAAGAAAGGAGTATGTAGCAAAGGTGAGCAATCTCAGTTTGATTTGTATTCCTATGAGAAGGTAATCATTTGACAAGACATCTATCTTAATATTTACAAGATGATCTCCAGAATACCCAGGACTCCTATTGCACCCACCGCATTTGCTTTGATGAGTTTTCTGCACTTTGTCATTGTGTTGTCATGGTTGCGCACATCTTTGTGGGTTGTTTTGAACAAGAATTTAACGTGGGAAGAATACAAACTATTTTGACTATTTAATCTTTTCACAGTACTTGACTTTCTGATTTTTGTACATTTTCATAATTATTTGTGTCAAAATAGTTTTTGTATTGTTCCCACATTAAATTCTTGTTCAAAACATAAACATAAACCACAAAGATGCACACAACCATGACAACACCATGACAAAGATGCAAAAAACTCATCAAAGCAAATGCACCTGGTGTGATCGGAGTCCTGAATATTCCGGATATTGTCTTGTACATGGTAGTAAGATAGAGTCTTGTCATATGTTTACCTTCTTGTAGGAATACATACCAAACTGAGATTACTTACCTTTGCTACATACTCCTTTCTTGCAATTTTGCAATTGCTGCATGAGATTAGTTCCAAGTAAATGATGGTAGTACACACTACTACAAATCAAGTAACAGCTGTCCGGAGATGTTGTTAGCAGGTTTCTAGGTAGCAAGTTGCTAGCAAGCTGTGAGTTTTTTTATGTGGGAACATTACCAAGATACAGAGGAAGTAAAAAGCAGCTTGCCCCCCCCAAACATAACAAAATCTCCGTATTTCCCCCCTCCATGACCCCTGATTCTTCCATATCGTGGCTGCCAGTAAGAGTTAGCTGCCCCCCCTTTGTGGGACATTAGAAAACACCCTCACCAATGATCCAACTCAACATTTTTGTCCCAACCCCTAGGCGAAAGCCAAAAATAATTTCCTAAGGTACACATTGTCATCGCCACCACCAACACCAAACTTGTCAGCAACTCCTATTCATCATTACCTGCCAGTGTGAGCTACCAACAGATGGGATGGCAACAATGAGGAAGGGTAGTGTTAATTGTCATCCAAGGGGGTGGAAATGAGTGACAACAACAAGGTGGAAAGTGTGGGGAATATCAACACAGAGTTAGGTCTGTGGCCGGCAATGACAATGTCATTGATCTTGGTAAGAAATTTGTGCTCTTAGAGCATGTAGACAGTTGATGCAGACAATAAATGGGTGGTGTTGCTGCTGGAGGGAGGTGGTAAGGGGGAGTTGGGCAGCCATGTGGCAAAAGGAGAGGTATGATGTGATAGAACAATATAATGGGATGCAATTGGAAGCATCACAATGGGACAACCTGAAGAGGGAGGCAGTGGTGTGATGGCAAGAAAGGTGATCTACTACACGACAATCAACAAAAGGATGGGGGCAGGGGGCATGTGTCAAAAGGAGAGGCATGGAATGTGGTGATTGGGATTGAGGGGAAGCAAATGATTTTTATCAGCACAAAAATAATCATTATTACCCATCATCCTAGTCCTCATAATACTCATTGCAGTCAATAAACGGGTCTGATGCTGCTGCCTTTAGAATTGTCAGCTTGTTGTATCTGTCCCCACTGACCCTCCCTTTTCTGGTCATGCTTTTTATCATAGGCAAACCAAGGCAAGGCATTCATTGGGGATGCATTGTCATTCTTATTTTTGGGTTTATTCAATATAACTTATTCCTATGTTCTTCTACCCTCCTTGTTTGCTACTATTTAACTCTTCCCTTTCTAAGGCATAGCTCAATTACAGTTGTTCTCCAAAAATTAACGTAGCCCACAAAGCCAAGGGGCACCTCCCAAGGCTGGATTTGATCCCATCCTTGGCCTGCCACAATTGCCCCTCCCTCCCCTACCCAACAAAGCTTCCATCTTACCCCCAGCAGACAATGCCAATGCTGAACTCTTTGACCTTTATTCTCAATGATTGTCCCATGGACAGGGGAGGCGGGGCCATTGTCTGTCCCTCCTCTACCTTGTACTCATCTGAGCCACTTTCCACCTCATCCTCATCACTTGTTTTTGCCTCCTTGGATGATGACGGTCTCAACCCCCCTCCTCCTTGCTGTTATCCCAATGGCAAGCATTGTTTGATATCTCTCCTTCTCCAGTTGATTATTGATTGGTGCTGTACTTGTTTGTATCATCATTATCAGCACGCACAGTGCAAGCAACACCATGGTTTTCATTATTGACCCTCCCAAGCCCGTGCACTCATTCCATCATCCCCCCACACAACAATGTCAACAGCATCCCTACAAGTGCCGATGGTGATTCCGCTCCCACCACTGACTCCCTTTACCCCATCCTCCCCTACACTCATCACCTCAGATCCTGTAGCTAATGCTGGCTCATAATGGCGAGTATTGTTACATAATCAATCTCTCCCCTCTCCAGTTGATTGTTATTGCATCATCCACTGTGACACCATTATGCCCCCCCCTCATCACCCTTTCAACTTATGCATCATTTGCCCTCCTTCTCTGTCTCCCCCATGGTCATAATCAATCTCGATTATGCTCACATCCCCCCCATCTCCCCTGTTCTCAACATCCAAATTGATGAGGGAACAATCTACTGCTTCTACCAAAGATTCAGGGTCATTGTCATCATCGGCAGGGGTGGCTTAGTCACGGTTGTCCCAATCGTCATTGCAGTTTGCTTTGGTGGTGGCGATGGTGATGATGACATGTACCATGGGAAATTATTTTTGGCTCTTGCCTTGGGGTGGGGGCAATGCCATTTGGAGCTATCGTTGATGAGGAGGGTGTTTTCATATGTCCCGTGAAGAGGGGGCAGCTAACTCTTATTGGTGGCTGCAAGATGGCACGTTCAGTGGCTGTGGAGGGTGGGAATAAAGAGGTTTTATTATGGTTGGGGGGGGCAAACTGCTTTTGAGTTCCTCTATACCTTGGTAGTGTTCCCATGTGAATAATCTAACAAGTGCTAGCAGCAGCAACTCGCTAGCAGCCTGCTATAGTACTATGGATAACATTACAATTGACCGCACTTTGCGAACACTTGGCAAATTTGGCTAACTATTTGGAGGCACAGAGAGACCAAGGTCTGTCCATCAACTGATTTTTTACAATGGTTCCTACGTTCAGCTCTACAGGATGTGCTTGCAAAGTATTTGCAAAGTGTTTGCAAAGTGTGAACTCGGTCATTTTGCAAAGGGGTCAATAATTGTACTGAGGTTATCCGAACTCTGGATAGCTGATACCGATTCATAGTAAACCCACATCAATCAATTGAGCTCGATGGAGATGAGGGAGAGAGAGAGACAGCATGCTTTTTTCCTGCCGAGAACAGATACACCTAACTTTTACGTTGTAGATATCAAAAGGTGAAACTTTTATGGAGCTTGTATGGAGCTTTTACGGAGCTTGTAGGGCTATATTTTTTTGGACATATGTATGTAGAATCATACAAAAAACCCCTACAAGCTCCGTACAAGTTATTACAAGATTCGTACATGTTTGAGAAAAAACTTGTATCCAAGTTGTAGGAAAATCAAACTTGTACCCGAGTTGTAGGGGCCTACCTAGGAACTCGTGGGTTTTGTATTAGGTGTATCAAAGTTGGAGGAAAATCAAACTTATACATGAGTTGTACAATGGTGTACAACTATTATACAAGTTTCTAGCTAGCATACAAGTTTCAACCTCCCATCATTGTGTTAAATCATGCACACCAATCTGCCCTAAAGCAGCAGGCCAGAGAGCCTGTGACAAAAAATGACCTATGTTATCTAACTAAACAAATCCCTCTTTCTCTCTCTTCCCTCTCGTCATTGCTGGAGTTGAGGGAGGACAAGGGTGGACAACAAGGGGGGGCTTGTTGGGATATTTTTTTGACAGAGGGACTACTAGATAACACACTTGTTTATTGTGACATCTCCTGTACCTACTCTTGTTTATTGTGACATCTTCTTTACCATTTTTTCTCAGCACTTATCCCCTCCACCTTCACTTATCCTTCTTTACTTTGTTTCTAAATAAAAATTGAAATTTGGCTATGATCTCTTGACACTCATCATCCTCCATTTCACACCGTCTCTGCTACCACTGCTAGATAAGCCCTTCCATAAAATTTTCAATCCCACAGTACTCACACCAAAGGTGCTGACCATCCACAACAATCTGTACAAGAACTTCACCTAATCTGGTATGACTTCTAATTACTCACACCACAGGCTCCCACTTATTATCTCAATATCACACCCCCAACAAAAATTTATTTGAAATAACACACTTGTTCATTGTGACATCTTCTGTATCTAGGCTCATTTATTGTGACATCTTTGTTACCATTGTATCTCAGCACAAATCCCCCACATCTTCACTTATCCTTCTCTCCTTCTTTTCTAGAAATCATCCTCCATTTCACACCATCCCTGCTACCAACCGCTAGATATGCCCATCCATTTTTCAATCCCCCAGCACTCACACCAAAGATGCTGACCACCCGCAACAAATCATACCTCCATGATGATGCAACCATCACCTTGTCCCATTCATCCATCCCTCATTCAAAATATTATGTTCTGGTCACAATGATTGTTGCCAATGTTACGTCACCTACTTCAGTGTCATCAAGAGGTTCTTGCGCATTGGCACATGGAAATAAGGACCGATGCTGCCTTTGTCATCAAGGCTGCAACAGCCACCATTATGTCCTCACTTTTACTTTGCTCGACATCATCTCCTTGTGCCAATGGATGGGCAAAGAATAATGATATTTTGTTCATTGCTACCAAATTAAAACTACTGCTGGAGGGAAAAATGATGGCTCATCTCTATCACAGGGGGGAAATTGTCAAGACTGTATCCCCGCCAAAGATGGGTGACAAGAAAGGGCCATATGAAATGCAGGTTGTACTTGGAGATGGACATATTTATTTTAATGATGACGCATTACTGGATGAGGTGGACAAAGATGGGAACAAGGAGAGAGGCCTTGGAAGCAGACTTTGTAATTGGATAATGGGTTGGCCACCACAGCCCCCAGATATTGCAATGAGGGAATGCAAAAAATCTTGCAAGAAATATAACCACGACCAACGTTTGCAACTTCCAGAGGTATTTGCAAAGGCTGATTAGTGTTTGTTCCCCAGAAGTCTCAGGTTGTTGATTTACTGGAGACTAGACCCCATTGACTTGGCTGATGGTGGCAGTCAAACAAAATCAGTTCATGTCATACATTCCAACTGAAGAAGGAAACCCTTCAAATATGGGTCACGGAAGAGGCCAATCTCCATGAAATTAAGATTAAGTCATCAAAAGCTGTCCCTGAACTAAATTGTTGAAGGATTCAATTTCTATGTCTCAGCATTGTACCTTATTCAGTTGGGGGGAAGGTATGTGTGGCGGTTTGTTGGGAATGCAGTGTTCTAAAGTATCTTCCCGCCGCACATTATTTTGATGAGAAGTTGCTATGCAACCCCTTTAAAAATGGATTGGTTATCTACTCAGGTCGACAATTGAAGAGTGTCTGAGCACTAGTTTTGTCTGATGCATGAGATCACAAAGGATTGTGCAAACAACTACTGCATCAAATACAATGTCCTGCAAGATGCACTCAACTTTGTCAGCTCTTTGGGAAAGTGGGATCTAATATGAGGACAATTTATAGAAGGCAATACATGCCATGGGGTATTTGTACAAGCTTATTTTTTCTGGCCATCAGGACGCAATTTTCACCCTATGAACTGTGGTGCTAAAGGAGGAGTTGTGATGCAAATGATAAGCCAATACTAGAGAGGTGTGTTGATAGAGAAGACTACATCAGGCATGGTTGCTTGATCATTCAAGTCAGCTCACAGCAGAGTTGGGCATGGAGGATGGACCAGAAATCAAGCTCCTGACAAGTGTGTTAATTGCAATGTCAACATCGAAGATGCACGCACTGTTCCTCAAAGTTGTTTCAGCCTACACAAACATCACAAACACAAAAATGGCACCATGTGGCTTTGAAATGCTGGCTCAAGTGCTAGGCTTTTATAAAGAAGACTCATCCAATTGTTAATTTAAAAAAAAAAGTTACAGATCAGGACAAAGGCAGTCTTGCATCCATCAAGCAGCTACTTCCTGAGGTGGTTTCATTTTACTCTGCATTTCATTGTCACCAGAATTTCATCAATAAGTTTGGAGAGGGAGGGGGGCATACATCTCTATTTCGTGGATGTACAACATCCTGGTGAACTCTGTGGCTTCTGTGGTTTCTGTGGAACAATTATGAGGTGCAGATGAACCCTACTCATGTAAACTATCTCACAACTCTAACCCTAACCCTTGTCATTCAGCATTGAGTGGCATAGGCAAATACTTGGAGGAAAAGATGGCAGGAGCAGGACAACAACGATGACAAATGTGGTAGGGAGGGTCACGTATTTGTCATAGCTGAATCCTTTTCCCACTGTTGAGAGCCCCCCTTGATGACATTAGCACCAGTGCATGAGCAATGATCAAATCAAGGCAACAGCAACAAAGCAGTGAGGGATTGACCAGGATTCAGCATTTAATTGTTCTGGTGGAGGATGGTGTTTGATCATGGCAGTGATCAACAATGAAGTGACAGTGGGGAGGCAAGACCAACAAAAAAGGCAACTGCAGAAATTGAGTGGAAGTTGTCAGTGAGAGCGGCACCCTCCCAATTCCCTCCTCCTTGCTTAATGCATGCCTTGTGGTAAAAACTGTCAAAGACCTCCCACCATTTCATGTTGCTGACCAACATATCTGATATCAATTATGACATGCAACTGCAACTTTATGAGGTGTACAATGGGATCTGCTGTTTTTAGCATGTGTAAGGACCCAATGGAGGATGGTAGGATGGCCCTCAATTTTGACTTATCACTATCTATTCTTCAACTTAGTCAAATTAGTACTTGAGTCTTTATCCTACTTGTAAACCAACCAAAGTCTTTGTTTTTATGGTCCAAACTCTATGTGACTGAAAGGGAGACTGGTACATGACTGACTGAATGTATAAAAAAAATATCCATTTTACATATCATGGTATGTATTATATATATATATATAATACATACCATGATATGTAAAATGGATATTTTTTTTATACATTCAGTCAGTCATGTACCAGTCTCCCTTTCAGTCACATAGAGTTTGGACCATAAAAACAAAGACTTTGGTTGGTTTACAAGTAGGATAAAGACTCAAGTACTAATTTGACTAAGTTGAAGAATAGATAGTGATAAGTCAAAATTGAGGGCCATCCTACCATCCTCCATTGGGTCCTTACACATGCTAAAAACAGCAGATCCCATTGTACACCTCATAAAGTTGCAGTTGCATGTCATAATTGATATCAGATATGTTGGTCAGCAACATGAAATGGTGGGAGGTCTTTGACAGTTTTTACCACAAGGCATGCATTAAGCAAGGAGGAGGGAATTGGGAGGGTGCCGCTCTCACTGACAACTTCCACTCAATTTCTGCAGTTGCCTTTTTTGTTGGTCTTGCCTCCCCACTGTCACTTCATTGTTGATCACTGCCATGATCAAACACCATCCTCCACCAGAACAATTAAATGCTGAATCCTGGTCAATCCCTCACTGCTTTGTTGCTGTTGCCTTGATTTGATCATTGCTCATGCACTGGTGCTAATGTCATCAAGGGGGGCTCTCAACAGTGGGAAAAGGATTCAGCTATGACAAATACGTGACCCTCCCTACCACATTTGTCATCGTTGTTGTCCTGCTCCTGCCATCTTTTCCTCCAAGTATTTGCCTATGCCACTCAATGCTGAATGACAAGGGTTAGGGTTAGAGTTGTGAGATAGTTTACATGAGTAGGGTTCATCTGCACCTCATAATTGTTCCACAGAAACCACAGAAGCCACAGAGTTCACCAGGATGTTGTACATCCACGAAATAGAGATGTATGCCCCCCTCCCTCTCCAAACTTATTGATGAAATTCTGGTGACAATGAAATGCAGAGTAAAATGAAACCACCTCAGGAAGTAGCTGCTTGATGGATGCAAGACTGCCTTTGTCCTGATCTGTAACTTTTTTTTTTAAATTAACAATTGGATGAGTCTTCTTTATAAAAGCCTAGCACTTGAGCCAGCATTTCAAAGCCACATGGTGCCATTTTTGTGTTTGTGATGTTTGTGTAGGCTGAAACAACTTTGAGGAACAGTGCGTGCATCTTCGATGTTGACATTGCAATTAACACACTTGTCAGGAGCTTGATTTCTGGTCCATCCTCCATGCCCAACTCTGCTGTGAGCTGACTTGAATGATCAAGCAACCATGCCTGATGTAGTCTTCTCTATCAACACACCTCTCTAGTATTGGCTTATCATTTGCATCACAACTCCTCCTTTAGCACCACAGTTCATAGGGTGAAAATTGCGTCCTGATGGCCAGAAAAAATAAGCTTGTACAAATACCCCATGGCATGTATTGCCTTCTATAAATTGTCCTCATATTAGATCCCACTTTCCCAAAGAGCTGACAAAGTTGAGTGCATCTTGCAGGACATTGTATTTGATGCAGTAGTTGTTTGCACAATCCTTTGTGATCTCATGCATCAGACAAAACTAGTGCTCAGACACTCTTCAATTGTCGACCTGAGTAGATAACCAATCCATTTTTAAAGGGGTTGCATAGCAACTTCTCATCAAAATAATGTGCGGCGGGAAGATACTTTAGAACACTGCATTCCCAACAAACCGCCACACATACCTTCCCCCCAACTGAATAAGGTACAATGCTGAGACATAGAAATTGAATCCTTCAACAATTTAGTTCAGGGACAGCTTTTGATGACTTAATCTTAATTTCATGGAGATTGGCCTCTTCCGTGACCCATATTTGAAGGGTTTCCTTCTTCAGTTGGAATGTATGACATGAACTGATTTTGTTTGACTGCCACCATCAGCCAAGTCAATGGGGTCTAGTCTCCAGTAAATCAACAACCTGAGACTTCTGGGGAACAAACACTAATCAGCCTTTGCAAATACCTCTGGAAGTTGCAAACGTTGGTCGTGGTTATATTTCTTGCAAGATTTTTTGCATTCCCTCATTGCAATATCTGGGGGCTGTGGTGGCCAACCCATTATCCAATTACAAAGTCTGCTTCCAAGGCCTCTCTCCTTGTTCCCATCTTTGTCCACCTCATCCAGTAATGCGTCATCATTAAAATAAATATGTCCATCTCCAAGTACAACCTGCATTTCATATGGCCCTTTCTTGTCACCCATCTTTGGCGGGGATACAGTCTTGACAATTTCCCCCCTGTGATAGAGATGAGCCATCATTTTTCCCTCCAGCAGTAGTTTTAATTTGGTAGCAATGAACAAAATATCATTATTCTTTGCCCATCCATTGGCACAAGGAGATGATGTCGAGCAAAGTAAAAGTGAGGACATAATGGTGGCTGTTGCAGCCTTGATGACAAAGGCAGCATCGGTCCTTATTTCCATGTGCCAATGCGCAAGAACCTCTTGATGACACTGAAGTAGGTGACGTAACATTGGCAACAATCATTGTGACCAGAACATAATATTTTGAATGAGGGATGGATGAATGGGACAAGGTGATGGTTGCATCATCATGGAGGTATGATTTGTTGCGGGTGGTCAGCATCTTTGGTGTGAGTGCTGGGGGATTGAAAAATGGATGGGCATATCTAGCGGTTGGTAGCAGGGATGGTGTGAAATGGAGGATGATTTCTAGAAAAGAAGGAGAGAAGGATAAGTGAAGATGTGGGGGATTTGTGCTGAGATACAATGGTAACAAAGATGTCACAATAAATGAGCCTAGATACAGAAGATGTCACAATGAACAAGTGTGTTATTTCAAATAAATTTTTGTTGGGGGTGTGATATTGAGATAATAAGTGGGAGCCTGTGGTGTGAGTAATTAGAAGTCATACCAGATTAGGTGAAGTTCTTGTACAGATTGTTGTGGATGGTCAGCACCTTTGGTGTGAGTACTGTGGGATTGAAAATTTTATGGAAGGGCTTATCTAGCAGTGGTAGCAGAGACGGTGTGAAATGGAGGATGATGAGTGTCAAGAGATCATAGCCAAATTTCAATTTTTATTTAGAAACAAAGTAAAGAAGGATAAGTGAAGGTGGAGGGGATAAGTGCTGAGAAAAAATGGTAAAGAAGATGTCACAATAAACAAGAGTAGGTACAGGAGATGTCACAATAAACAAGTGTGTTATCTAGTAGTCCCTCTGTCAAAAAAATATCCCAACAAGCCCCCCCTTGTTGTCCACCCTTGTCCTCCCTCAACTCCAGCAATGACGAGAGGGAAGAGAGAGAAAGAGGGATTTGTTTAGTTAGATAACATAGGTCATTTTTTGTCACAGGCTCTCTGGCCTGCTGCTTTAGGGCAGATTGGTGTGCATGATTTAACACAATGATGGGAGGTTGAAACTTGTATGCTAGCTAGAAACTTGTATAATAGTTGTACACCATTGTACAACTCATGTATAAGTTTGATTTTCCTCCAACTTTGATACACCTAATACAAAACCCACGAGTTCCTAGGTAGGCCCCTACAACTCGGGTACAAGTTTGATTTTCCTACAACTTGGATACAAGTTTTTTCTCAAACATGTACGAATCTTGTAATAACTTGTACGGAGCTTGTAGGGGTTTTTTGTATGATTCTACATACATATGTCCAAAAAAATATAGCCCTACAAGCTCCGTAAAAGCTCCATACAAGCTCCATAAAAGTTTCACCTTTTGATATCTACAACGTAAAAGTTAGGTGTATCTGTTCTCGGCAGGAAAAAAGCATGCTGTCTCTCTCTCTCCCTCATCTCCATCGAGCTCAATTGATTGATGTGGGTTTACTATGAATCGGTATCAGCTATCCAGAGTTCGGATAACCTCAGTACAATTATTGACCCCTTTGCAAAATGACCGAGTTCACACTTTGCAAACACTTTGCAAATACTTTGCAAGCACATCCTGTAGAGCTGAACGTAGGAACCATTGTAAAAAATCAGTTGATGGACAGACCTTGGTCTCTCTGTGCCTCCAAATAGTTAGCCAAATTTGCCAAGTGTTCGCAAAGTGCGGTCAATTGTAATGTTATCCATAGTACTATAGCAGGCTGCTAGCGAGTTGCTGCTGCTAGCACTTGTTAGATTATTCACATGGGAACACTACCAAGGTATAGAGGAACTCAAAAGCAGTTTGCCCCCCCCAACCATAATAAAACCTCTTTATTCCCACCCTCCACAGCCACTGAACGTGCCATCTTGCAGCCACCAATAAGAGTTAGCTGCCCCCTCTTCACGGGACATATGAAAACACCCTCCTCATCAACGATAGCTCCAAATGGCATTGCCCCCACCCCAAGGCAAGAGCCAAAAATAATTTCCCATGGTACATGTCATCATCACCATCGCCACCACCAAAGCAAACTGCAATGACGATTGGGACAACCGTGACTAAGCCACCCCTGCCGATGATGACAATGACCCTGAATCTTTGGTAGAAGCAGTAGATTGTTCCCTCATCAATTTGGATGTTGAGAACAGGGGAGATGGGGGGGATGTGAGCATAATCGAGATTGATTATGACCATGGGGGAGACAGAGAAGGAGGGCAAATGATGCATAAGTTGAAAGGGTGATGAGGGGGGGGCATAATGGTGTCACAGTGGATGATGCAATAACAATCAACTGGAGAGGGGAGAGATTGATTATGTAACAATACTCGCCATTATGAGCCAGCATTAGCTACAGGATCTGAGGTGATGAGTGTAGGGGAGGATGGGGTAAAGGGAGTCAGTGGTGGGAGCGGAATCACCATCGGCACTTGTAGGGATGCTGTTGACATTGTTGTGTGGGGGGATGATGGAATGAGTGCACGGGCTTGGGAGGGTCAATAATGAAAACCATGGTGTTGCTTGCACTGTGCGTGCTGATAATGATGATACAAACAAGTACAGCACCAATCAATAATCAACTGGAGAAGGAGAGATATCAAACAATGCTTGCCATTGGGATAACAGCAAGGAGGAGGGGGGTTGAGACCGTCATCATCCAAGGAGGCAAAAACAAGTGATGAGGATGAGGTGGAAAGTGGCTCAGATGAGTACAAGGTAGAGGAGGGACAGACAATGGCCCCGCCTCCCCTGTCCATGGGACAATCATTGAGAATAAAGGTCAAAGAGTTCAGCATTGGCATTGTCTGCTGGGGGTAAGATGGAAGCTTTGTTGGGTAGGGGAGGGAGGGGCAATTGTGGCAGGCCAAGGATGGGATCAAATCCAGCCTTGGGAGGTGCCCCTTGGCTTTGTGGGCTACGTTAATTTTTGGAGAACAACTGTAATTGAGCTATGCCTTAGAAAGGGAAGAGTTAAATAGTAGCAAACAAGGAGGGTAGAAGAACATAGGAATAAGTTATATTGAATAAACCCAAAAATAAGAATGACAATGCATCCCCAATGAATGCCTTGCCTTGGTTTGCCTATGATAAAAAGCATGACCAGAAAAGGGAGGGTCAGTGGGGACAGATACAACAAGCTGACAATTCTAAAGGCAGCAGCATCAGACCCGTTTATTGACTGCAATGAGTATTATGAGGACTAGGATGATGGGTAATAATGATTATTTTTGTGCTGATAAAAATCATTTGCTTCCCCTCAATCCCAATCACCACATTCCATGCCTCTCCTTTTGACACATGCCCCCTGCCCCCATCCTTTTGTTGATTGTCGTGTAGTAGATCACCTTTCTTGCCATCACACCACTGCCTCCCTCTTCAGGTTGTCCCATTGTGATGCTTCCAATTGCATCCCATTATATTGTTCTATCACATCATACCTCTCCTTTTGCCACATGGCTGCCCAACTCCCCCTTACCACCTCCCTCCAGCAGCAACACCACCCATTTATTGTCTGCATCAACTGTCTACATGCTCTAAGAGCACAAATTTCTTACCAAGATCAATGACATTGTCATTGCCGGCCACAGACCTAACTCTGTGTTGATATTCCCCACACTTTCCACCTTGTTGTTGTCACTCATTTCCACCCCCTTGGATGACAATTAACACTACCCTTCCTCATTGTTGCCATCCCATCTGTTGGTAGCTCACACTGGCAGGTAATGATGAATAGGAGTTGCTGACAAGTTTGGTGTTGGTGGTGGCGATGACAATGTGTACCTTAGGAAATTATTTTTGGCTTTCGCCTAGGGGTTGGGACAAAAATGTTGAGTTGGATCATTGGTGAGGGTGTTTTCTAATGTCCCACAAAGGGGGGGCAGCTAACTCTTACTGGCAGCCACGATATGGAAGAATCAGGGGTCATGGAGGGGGGAAATACGGAGATTTTGTTATGTTTGGGGGGGGCAAGCTGCTTTTTACTTCCTCTGTATCTTGGTAATGTTCCCACATAAAAAAACTCACAGCTTGCTAGCAACTTGCTACCTAGAAACCTGCTAACAACATCTCCGGACAGCTGTTACTTGATTTGTAGTAGTGTGTACTACCATCATTTACTTGGAACTAATCTCATGCAGCAATTGCAAAATTGCAAGAAAGGAGTATGTAGCAAAGGTAAGTAATCTCAGTTTGGTATGTATTCCTACAAGAAGGTAAACATATGACAAGACTCTATCTTACTACCATGTACAAGACAATATCCGGAATATTCAGGACTCCGATCACACCAGGTGCATTTGCTTTGATGAGTTTTTTGCATCTTTGTCATGGTGTTGTCATGGTTGTGTGCATCTTTGTGGTTTATGTTTATGTTTTGAACAAGAATTTAATGTGGGAACAATACAAAAACTATTTTGACACAAATAATTATGAAAATGTACAAAAATCAGAAAGTCAAGTACTGTGAAAAGATTAAATAGTCAAAATAGTTTGTATTCTTCCCACGTTAAATTCTTGTTCAAAACAACCCACAAAGATGTGCGCAACCATGACAACACAATGACAAAGTGCAGAAAACTCATCAAAGCAAATGCGGTGGGTGCAATAGGAGTCCTGGGTATTCTGGAGATCATCTTGTAAATATTAAGATAGATGTCTTGTCAAATGATTACCTTCTCATAGGAATACAAATCAAACTGAGATTGCTCACCTTTGCTACATACTCCTTTCTTGCAATTTTGTAATTGACACATGAGACTAGTACTGCACAAAAGACAGTAGAGTGTTGGAGTTGGGGGAATACGAGCCAATGACAACACTCTTCTTGAGCAAATTCAACAGGGGGGTGAAACAGATGTTTAAGGTGGAAATACCTGTTAAATGACTTGGTAATTTGTGATGCAAAAAAGTCAATTCTATTTATTAAACATCAAAAGTCTGACTTTTTGATGTTTAATAAATTTAGGGCTAACCTCTTCACATAGGAATTTATAGAGGTTGTACTCAGTCCCAACCGAGACATGACTTTTTGATTTTAAGAAATATACTTGACTTTTTGCAGTCAGATAAATATAAAGATTTACATTGTGTTGGTGTCATCATTAGTGTTGTCGTTGGTGTCATCATTGGTGTCATTGGTGTGTACTGTAAATAAGTCAGGGTAGATAAGGTATGTACATCTGACCATTTCTCATACTTTAACTTTTGTAGGCAGCTGGGAGTACTTTTTGGAATGACATAAGCATGTACAAGAAGATATGTAGGACTCCTTATGAACAGAAATGAAAAAATCCCTTTTCTTGTGCCTTTACTTATAGAAACTACACACATACATACATGAAGATACATAAGACTCTTTATAAACACACTCAAAAAAAGTCCCTTTCTTGAAATTTGTAATAGGCAGCTGTTAGTGCTCCACGGCCAGGAATGCTTTGGCAAATAATTAATAGGAATTTCAACAAAAAGGCTTGTGGAGAAATTGCATGTCTGTGAATCCATGGCCCATGGAGCTTTCCCCCCTTTTCATCAATCCATCCACCCCCTGAAAAAATCCTATGTACCCATTCATACAAAAGAATAAGAAACAAGACACTTCGTTAGTCAGTGGCAAAGACCCTATTGGCTTGTCTATTTCTTAAACATCAAAAAGTCAAGTCTAATTCTTCAATCTATTAGCTGCTAACACTTAACAAAAAAGCTTCAAATCCCTATGCACTTGGGTTAATTTCCATCAATGACACAAGTCTTGCATAAAGCATACATCTGAAGAACAAATCTAGGATCTCAATACAATAAATTTTATTTGCATGATGGGTAAGAACACTCCCATATTTTATTCTATCTAAACAAAAATTAATTATTTGAAAGGATGTAGTCTCTGGCTTGATTTTGTACCTAATCCTACATATGTAGGATAGAGAGAAAAAAATTGACAGCTAGATTGTTCCATGTTTAAATCAATTTTCAGTTTTTTTTTGGATGGGTGCAAAGCATAATAATTGTTCCTCACAATTATGCTTTGCACCCATTCAAACTATGGATGGTGCAACTGCTATACACTTAACAGTTGTAATTTATAGCATTTATTTTGACCAAGTCTGAACTACTATCTACTACCATACACTTACTAATTACTAATCCTCAACTATGATACCTACCTTCCCCAAAACATGGGGACCATGGTGACCCCCCACCCTGGTCAAAACCATCTTGAAATTTGATGAATACAACAAGGGCAGCATCAGCAACTAAAAATCTCCGGATAGATAAGGTTAGTGCATATTGTTTGGTGCAGGGGCACAGAAAAATCAAAAGAATTACCTTAAAAAAACTCACCTTTAATCAGCAAGCATACTTCACTGCTGTCTGTAGAAAATAGTAAATAAAATAAAGAAATATTTAGTTATACAAAAAATACATTGCCATGTTGCAACAATTGGGGTCAATCATGCAACGTATGGCAAACTTATTTATTTAATTTGAAGCCGCTGAAAGGCAGCAGGCAGGAGGGACCATGGTTGTTGTATTTTTTGTGTTTTTGTGTTGTGTCATGATGTGTTGTGTTGTGTTGCATTTGTAGTACAAAGCTGTTGGTTTTGAGTCCGCTTTTGGTCAAATTAGGGTTTAAATGAAAGCTACATACATAGGATGTAGTATTACAATGCAAAAAAATATTGGTTTTTTGTCTTAATACCTTTGAATACGCAATTTAGGTCCCATGTTGTTTAAGGAATTTGTGAGAAAGAGTATTGCTACATATACCCACAACACCCAATCTAAACGATTCCTACAATAACATACATCTTTGAAATTAATTAATACCCAATTCTCCAATTGCACCTGCCGCATTTGGTAAATTTTCCATGCTTTATCATGGTGATGTCATGATTGTGCACACCTTTGTGGGTTGTGTGTTGAGATAGAACCCCAAGCTCAACGTAGGAACCAGAGAAAAAACTGTTTTTTATCTATTTAGCATCTTTAACTTCCCATTTTCGAGACAGCATGTTGCTTTTGATGACAAAACGCGTATTCAATGGTATATTGTGGGGGGGGAAATTGTATCATTTACGTATGACTTTTCTGTTCAATACAATGATCCCTTCCTGTAATTAAAAATTGTTAGACATAAATTTATAAAGTGTGAGAAAACAAATACAAGAAACAAAATAGTAAATTGTTTAAAGTATGATATGATTTCTTTTGTTTAAAATGCAATAGATTGGATTGCAGCAAAAGGAATTAGTACATAAACATTTTAAGTTGAGAAAGAAGGAAGCAAGATTGAGATATAGAGAAATAGCCAAGTAAATCAGAAATAGGCTTGATAATCAAATTTAATCTGATCTACAGATAAAGTTTAGATCGCCAGATCCCAGATTTGTTCTTCAAAGGTATGCTGTGTCATATTCCCTCAACTCCATTATGTTCCTGTGCTTTACAAACATCCCCTGATTTTGCTTTGTGTCTTTTCCTGCTGCTCCCCCTTGCCTTTGTTTCTACATACGAATCAATACCAAAAACAAATTGTGTAGACCAAAAGTACAAATATCTTTTTTCTGGGCATCAGGCTGTTATATGCCCATATGCATTGGAACACAAAAGAACTGTTTTTAAAGATGGCGACTTATGATTATTTTGCTCTTTTTTGTGATATTTTGGCACCCAGATATGCAGACGCAAGGAAGAGCAGATACAGGTGGGTTTTGTTCACCTTATCAGTCCATGTATTTGAGGACAATGTGAACAGCAAAGCTCCTCCTCTTGGAGTGTTGAAGCTTTCCCATTGCTCCAATCAACAAATGCACCACCCCATTGTCAACACTTCAAGGGTAAGGCATGTCGGGGCAGTGACGTGGAGGGGGGGAGGGGTGCAATGTGGCAAGACTCCTGTAGTTCTTTGTGAGTCCCCCAAACTCTATCAAAGACCAGAGCCAATCAGTGAATCTGTTGCAGCTAAATTCAAATATAAGGCATATTCAAAACTAGTTGCCAGTAAAATATTGAATATTGGTAAATTCAAATTTTCATATATATATTCAAATTTACATGGTCATTTGAGCCAGTGGTCCCATACATTCAGTATTACAGGTGTTGCAGCAAACCTGTAACTTTGAATATATTAACCTGTATATATTCAAATTTACAGGTTATGTCCATCATCTAAAATCAAATATGGCAATAAATTTGCAGTATATTGCTGATGTATCACCATATTCAATATTATGGGCAATTTGAGCATTCAAATATGGCACTATGTCAGCAATATATGCCAAATTGAATCGCCGTTTTCAATATTATGGTTGATTTATGTTGTTGAATATAGCAATACATCAGCAATATACTGCAAATTTATTGCCATATTTGATATTATGGGCTGTGTGTCATCTAATACCAAATATGGAGAGCCATAAATCAATATTAGATGCCATAAGTTCGAATTTAGGGCTAGTTTAACCATAAAATATCAAATTTGCGCTTCAAAAAGCTTCACAAAATGGCCAAAAGTTATCCCATAAATTCAAATGCATGGAGGCGGTCTGTCCTTAATTTTGAACTACCAAAATTTGAAATTAGATGGCACATATCCACAAGCGGCTTCAGTGCTCTCCTTTTCCCATTGCCACAGTCATCATAGGGCCAGCTGGCTTCAATGTCATATGTAATGCTACTAGTGTTGATGTGATCAATCCATTGCTGCCACCCGGGCATTGAACATGCTGTTGCTAGCCTCCTCCAGTTCCTCCTCATACATTGATCCCCATGCTGGAGACAAAACTACAGGTGTACCATTGCCCTCTGGCTACCCTCAATTTGGTATTCATTATGACAATCTTTATGATGATGCTGACTTGTTTGGGGAAGAACTAACCGATGCTGAGGCAAGTAGATATTCTTTTGCTCAACTTCTTGTACATTATATGGAGAGGTTTGTCGTGTGTGAAGGTAATTGCAGAGCAGCAGTGGAGCTAGTGATAATGATTGAGGTGGGAACCATGGTGAGGGACAGGCATCAGATGAAGAAGAGGGGAAGGATGTTCTTAAGTGAGTATGTGAAAATTATTTGTTTGATTTCGGATGATAATTTTGAAGGCCCAAAGGTGTGCCAAGAGATGCTGCTGCTGAACAGTGACAAACTAAAGAATGTTGTGCAAAGGTGATTACGTATTTATGAGTAGTCTAACTGAGGTTTCACTTTGAAAACCTGCATTGCAAGCCTTCCAAGTAGAGATTTTAAAATTCTCTAATTGCCAAGAGTTTGCTTAGCTATTGTATGTAGCTTCTGTATGTAGGTACGTAGTGGGAAGTCTAACACACCCTTGTAGCTAATCAGCTTTTTGCTGAGTTGGAAGTGGTCTGGCTTTGTTCTTGTTGCTGCTATCTAGCTTCTGCTAAGTCTCTTACTCTAGTTAGAAATTCTGACCTGACATTTGCATGGTGCACTGGTGGATGATGTTTCGTAAAATAGTCTGCAAGGTTTGTTTTCCCCGGCCACTAATAAATCCTGAATTGTCCTTGGGCTTTGTTGTCACGCAGCCAGTGGAAGTGCATGTCCATGGCCTTCATTTGCTCTGGTTGAATTTTGCTGTTGACAACTCCTTCCGCCATCAAGTTGTTGGTTTGGATAGGGATTCATAGTTGCTGATGTCCTATTTTGGTGAGTATCTGTTGTAAATATACAGCTTCCTTCACGTTCAGGTATAGTGCCCTTAACTCCGCTTCTGCTGCCAATGACATGACTGCTTTGATGATCATAGCAGTTGTGAGTATGGTGCCATTGTTGGGGGGATTGTCAACATCCTTGGGTAGGAAAAAATTTCCGCTGGCTCTGCTTCGCAAATTCTTCTTGTTGCAATATCCAGCATTGCTGTGTACAGCAAGTATCATTTTGCTTGCTCTGTAAGATATTATGGCATCTTCCTGCATTGTGCAATAGTCTAACAACTGTTTGATTACTTCCATTGTTTTCTGCATTGGTTTGGCCTGTTTGGTCACAATTGAACTGAGTGATGTGAGGATCGTGTTGTCAACCGCTCGCCCATAATAAAGCAGGGTCCCCTCCACCACCTGGATGTATTTTGTGTCCTTTTTGTTGAGGGGGGGGGATTGATTGTCATCTGGAATAGATTGGACTTTGGCACTGTATTTGGGGGTGACATGTGGATGCGGTGAGTTATGTTGTTTCATTGGTGTTGGGTGTTTGAAGCATTGGAGTGTTTTCACGAGGAACCTGGCATGTGAATTTATACTTCCTGTTTTGCATAGTCCCAGTGTATTGTGAGGCCAATGTATTTTGTTGCATCCCAGTTGATTGAGATTGTGTAGTGTTTCTTCGGGGCATTGATAAGATGTTGAGCATCTTCTGTTCTGATGTATTTGATTGCAACATTGTCAACAACTAACGTGAAGCATGTTTTTCTCATCTCGTGTGTCCACAGTCCTGGTATGATTTTGCTCTGGTGATATCCAACTTTTGCAAGATGTTCTTGGAGTAGCTCCTGTGCAATAATTCCTACCTGTGGTAAGCCGTACATGCCCTTTTGTATTGGAAAAAATGCCCAAATACCACTACTTTTACATTTTGAATTTTATTTGGCCAATGCCACAGCATGAGGTTTGAAACACTTCATTTTCAAAGAACCGTATTTTACTTTGCCCCAAAAATGTCACCTCTTCTTGTAAATACCTACCACCACATCACCATTACCCTCTCCTTGTCACTGTATCATAATCTTTACGTTCGTTCTTTTCAGCCACCCCTACTGATTAAAATTTCCATTTTCAAATACTTCACCTCAGAATAAAATCTTTTTAGTTTGAAGAGTGAAGTATTCTAAAATACGACACCTTCAGGTGAAGTGTTTTACTACCATGGATCTTGAGGTGAAGTGTTTCAATATAGACATATTTACCAGGTGAAGTACCTCAACAAATGTAAATCTATAAAGTGATGCAAAATAATAAATGTGCATACGTAAGGTGAAGTATTTTGATAGTATTTTGTTTTGGTGTATGTATTGGGAATATATTTCGATGAAAGTGAATTAAGACTAACAACGCTGAAATCACAATTTTACATGTTTTTCTTGGAAAGTGATATTTTGGGTGAAGTAATTTAAAACCTCCGGCTGTGGTGTTGGCCAAATAATATTGAAATCCTAAATGTAGGGGTATTTCGGCAGTCGTCTCTATTTTTTAAGATGGGTATTGAGGCACGAATTGCTTCTTTGCCCTGTGAGTACTCTGTGATGTGCCCTTTTATAATTGCCCGCAATTTGTCTAGCAATTGATTCTCTATCTCAATTAAGCAGTATAGGAGTGGAACGTGATAGTTCCGCAAAGGTATGACCATCCACCATGGCTTCTTCTTCACCCCAAGCACTGGATCGCCTTTATTTTTCTCTGCATTGTTGCCACATCTCATCAGTTCTTCAGTTCTTCCATCGTCCACATTTCACAGTCGTTGTGTTTAACATCACTCTTGCAGGAAAGATGTTCTTATGGGTTATCCAACGACCCCCACTTTGCCATGCTTTCCTTAAGTATTCAACATGTTGTTTCTTTGCCCTTTTTGATGTGTCCATGTGCCACCACGCTAAACAAAAACCGCACAAACTAACCTCACAACTAACAAAAAACACCCAAAAATCATATCTTCTCCCGCCAACTCCCCTGAATTATTGACGCCACCAAAGAAGACTGGCATCCAAGGACATGCTTATCATTGTCTTCCCCCCCACCTGAGCATGTTTCATTTATCATCAAGCACTTGGCAGTAGTGGAGCTGCCCAACACCAGCCCCTTGATGACCACCACAAAGAGGAGTGTGCAGAGGAAGAATGCTTTTGTTCCCCCCCTAGCACCAATCAATGACCTTCCAGTATTCACCTTTTCCCCCCCCTGTGAAGCACCCTAATGGTGTTGTCCTCAACATTGTTGGGATCAACCACAGTGACCGTGGGCACTCGTGTGAGGAACACGACGTCTGCAGGTATGTCCTTGAGGACAACATGCTCATTTGGCTTCGGCACAAGGCGATTCTTTTTAACAAGCATGGAAAAAAATGTGAGGAGATGGCATATGTTGTCTACTCTGTTGATTCCAATATCGACCACTGTCATGTGGGATTCCTCCCAAAGGCATATGTTGCAGATGGGAATCTCTATGATGGTGTTTTATGTCATGTGAGTATTTTTTTTAGTATTCACATCGCTCATCAACATTTACTAACGATCACTTTATCAATGATCAATTCAGGTGACTGAGGTTGGATTCAACAAATCCTCTTGCAGTGCAATATGCATGAAGTGGTATCGCAACTGTGGGTTTTGTAAGGCGACAATTGTTTCCTGGATAAACATTGCAATCAGTGTCTTGCCTGCTGGGTTGAAGAAGAATGCGGAGATAATTCCCCCTTTGGCAAAAAGACCTCGGGTGTGGATGGATTTTGAGACCAGCAATGTTGACGTGATTGGTTTATTAATGCAAAGAAATAAGAAGTAATCGATTGTAGCACTAAAGTAATAAATTTATTACTATAATTAACTCCACATCTTGTGATCTTTGTCTTCATTGTCATCATTCATTAATATCCCGTTAGTTTGCATTTCCTCCATCATTTCATGCACCTCTTCTGCCATGCCTCCTTCTCCATCATTGCCTGCAGCTTGTCTTCCAGCCCACCATAATCAAATACCGCTCACTCTTCTTCTTCCATCTCATCATCCACAATCACACCACCTTTGGCAGAAACCAAGTCGATTGTAAATTCTTCAACAACCTCCTCATCGATAAACCAAGAATAACCGGTCTTCTGCCATGCATTTTTCATCATGGGGAGACCGGTCATGTCCAAATGAGCCTCTGCTACCCAACTCACAATATCCTGGTGAGTAGGGGCAACAACTACTTTGTTTTGATCAACAATTCCTATCATCCACTCCTTCCAACTCGCCTGGACTCTCATCTTGAATGGCTTGTTCAGCCCCACATCAAGAGGCTGCAATAATCTTGTGCACCCACCGGGAATATGCATCACCTCAACTCCCAGCTCAGTGCCCATCATGTGGCACCAATAAGAGTCAATGAGGATCACTGGCACAATACCAGCAGGGGGAGGAGTGACATGGAGGAAGTTAGAAAGACACTCCTCTACCCAGAGGAGCATGCACCTCTCATCCATCCATGCATTTTTCTGGCATTCATAGTTGGACGTGGGATTGAACATTGACAGTTCATTCTTTGCCATCATACTGCCTTTTGTGCCTTTACATGGGCCAAGCGGATGCGTTGTCAACTGAACACTACAATTGCTAGCAGAACGAAGCTTGGTATCATGGCAGTTGAGCAGCAGATACGCAAGGATGGCATGCACAGGACATCATCTAAGTCCAATGAGGCACCAGATGACACTCGATGGCTTTGATAAAAGAAGACCTCACCCAGCATCCATCATGGAAAGCATGAAGTCTAATAAGCGCCTCTGCAAACCAGATTGAATCTACACCAGACACCGTTTAAATGTCTGAGGCTACATCATTAGCTTGTTACTGGCTTTTTGGAAGGACCCCGGTAGTTCCGCACTGATACCAAAGGGGTAGGGCTAAGCTGGTGCCATCTGGCACCCGTGGGGCCCAACCCAGTCGCCCCATGGCAACCTTGCTGTGGTAAGACACGGCAATCAAAAAGACCTTCGTCTATCTGAATTGTACAGAGAGTCGAATTAGTGGTAATTTATTAAGTAGTTTATTTATTTATTTACCTTTTGTGCCTTTGCCAGCTGCTGAGCAGATAAGAGCAGCAGTAGCCCATCGCATGTTGGACATTGACCTCTGCACGTTAAGTGTTTTCATACCCTTTTGCTGAAGTGTGTATATGTGGTGGTATGAAAACCACAATGGAGTTTGGTCCATGTTGAATACGTACCTCAGATCACAATTTGGAGTACTCAATGATGGACATGTTGCCGACAAAAATGTCAATGCTCTTCGGAGACAGCTGCTGGTGTTTGTGTTGCTTCGTTGGTTTGCATCCAATAAACCCATTGGAACTTCTTTAACCAATGCCTTGTTGCATGGAATTTGGCATTGAATGACTTATCCTTGAATTCCATGCCAATGAGTTTCTGGGCTTTCCAAATGTGGGTGATGGAGATGGCCATGCCCTGTTCTGGAAACCAAAAATGATTTCATTTCAGTTTTCTACAAATGTAGGAATTGTTTGTGTCTCCTCCATTGAATTTATAATAAATTGGCTCTGACAGAAGAAATAGATGATAACCAAAACAGCCAGCACAATCAATGTTGCTGTCATGCAATGGTGCTCCTACGAATTGGCAGCCTTCTTCAACCCATAAGGAAGGCTGCCAGTGATTTTGGTAGCTATCCAAACGTTTTAGTAATTGATTTTAGGGTTAAAAATTTGTTTGACTGACTTTTTTGAAAACCGCTGTCCCTGGACAGCGGCATTAGAACACCTCATCCATGAGCAGCACAGAAATCGCAAACCAAAACCTGCTATCCACGAGCAGCACAGGGCTTTGGTGGTTCGCCCTGAAATGAACCCCCAAAGCGCTATCCATGAGCAGCACAAAATCATATCTCATCGTCCACATACCTGTTTCCTGTTGGGCCAAGATGGTAAGCACACTCTATTAGTTTTTATGTTTTCTCCCCATTCTAGAGCAGCACAAAACACTTTCAGGTAGCTGTCCGACATTTCTGTCTAGAGTACTCTATTCATTAGCAGCACACAAACCTTTATCCTGTGCCAATTGTTGTTAATGTGAACACCAACGATTGATCAATAATACCAACGATCAATAATACCAACGACAATAATACTGGTGTGTTCATAATGCTGCCTACAATTAACAATTATTCAGCATGCGATCCATTGTTCTCCCCATGTCTGATCCACCACAGCCATCCAATTCTCCCAATACACCAAACGTAGAATCCTCTTCTTCTCAGACCAGAGTGCCTCCATTTCAGTGGAAATGCATTACATGTGGCTACACCAACTTTGCCGACATATCCAGTGCCACATTTTGCAAAGACAAATGTGACCCAAACAGTGATGGTCCCAGGAAATGTATTATCTGTTATGCTGTTCACCCTCGTGACAAAGAGCAGTAGTCCATAAAACATATAAAACATAAAAACATGATGTCCTCATTCATTTTTTCGCAACACCCACACTCCCACGCCAGGATTGTTGTAGGAGCCATTGTTTTATGGTAATGAATTTTGTGCTGCCCTTGAATGGTGTGATATTCTAAAATGTTCGGATAAGGCCACTTTCCAGTTAAGTCCATCATTTGTGACATCTCTCTCATGTCCCTATTCACAGAGCAACACTTAATTATATTACCTTACTATTAAGGAACAACACTAAATTAAAAAAATACTATCCATAAACAACACTTTTTCCAATCATATGTTGCGATTATTAATAGAACATCACATTCTGCAGCATGCACTTTGTATTATTTTATCCATTCAGAGACAACACTAAAATAAAACTAACTATCAGACAACAGCACGAAACTACAATTATTGCATCCATTAACAGCACTTAAAAACAAATATAGTAATCAACACCAGAACTTTCTATGAATCGATCTACTTATTCACAATCGTATAGCAGCACTTAATTATATTTACTACGTTAACATGCCACACAAAAAAATTATATACTGTCTATTAACAGCAACATAGAATAGTAACTAGTTGCAAACACAATACACTTTCAATAAAAGTCAATCAGCAGTGCCCTACTTCTTCTTGTTCTTCTTCCCATTGGATGTTTTGGTTCCCTTAGGAGGCCTCTTATATCCGATCTTGTTCTGCTTCTTAGAAGACTTAACATTGATCTTCTTCTTCTTCTGCATCCTTGACGCATATTCTTCTTCTTCATCAGGACTAACTGGCTCATCCTTCTCCTTCCTTTTCTTTGTTTTTTCTAACTTCTCCTTCTTATCAAATTCACGTTCCATTGAACCCTTGATTCGTTTCCCCTCCCTAGGTCTACCACTCTTCCTGCCAGCAGAATATGGTGGACAAAGCCTGTATTCCTTGTTGTGCTGTTCTGTGTCTTTCTTCATATCATTCCGAAGAGTAGTAATGTCAAAGTTACACCTTACCGTTGACAAAAAAGGATACTGCTTTTGCCAATGGGAGGTATGGTACCAAATTGGCATGACATTCACCTCATTTAAGCCTTCAATACGATATGACTTCACCACAGCACACATGTGAGGGCAAGGCATGCCATCAGTGTTGGGAACACCGCATGAACATCCTCCAAAGAGCGTGCTATTATCATCATAAGTTCTAGGAAACCAACACCTGTACAGATATCCAGTCCGATTTGAA